>MPNW01000298.1:25000-46186 GCA_011800805.1 Hirudo medicinalis
ATAATAATAATAATAATAATAATAATTAGTAACTTTTTAAGAAGGATAATGATAATGATACTGATAACGATAACAACAACAACAATAATAATAATAATAATAATAATAATAATAATGATAATAATAATATTTGTTTTTATTATCACCATGGCAAATGCTACGTCAATGGGTGTTTGTATGGTGCCCTTGAAGGTCAATAGATCATCGGTTCAAATCCACCTGACATCTGGTTTGTTCATTAGTAGGGGTCAAGCTGCTTCTAATCTCTTTATATCTCTCTCGTTCTGTTTTTGTCCGTTTCTTTGGACCTGCCTCTGTACTGTGGAATGTATTTGTTAGTATCCATGTTTAAACCATTTAACAATCCTTTTTTTTGTGGAGTGTCTGTCATTATTATTGTTATTGTTGTTGTTGCTGTTGTTGTTGTTGTTATTGTTATTACTTATTATAAATTATATTATACCAGTGATGTTCCAATGATATTTTTGATTGTAAATTAATGAAGTGAGGTGTTGTAATTATTATGTTATTGTAATAATTAGTCAATAATAATATTATTGTAATAATTAGCCAATATTAATATTATTGTAATAATTAGTCAATATTAATATTATTGTAATAATTAGTCAATAATAATATTATTGTAATAATTAGCCAATATTAATATTATTGTAATAATTAGTCAATAATAATATTATTGTAATAATTAGTTAATAATAACATTATTGTAATAATTAGTTAATATTAATATTATTGTAATAATTAGCCAATATTAATATTATTGTAATAATTAGCCAATATTAATATTATTGTAATAATTAGTTAATAATAACATTATTGTAATAATTAGCCAATATTAATATTATTCTGTGTAACCGAAAGATTACAAAAACGGCGAATAGCAGATGAAAACCTAAATCTTTCTCTGTGTATATGTGCATGTGCATGTGCGTGTGAATGTGAGTGTGAGTGTGCGTGTTATTGTACGTTGGTTTAGCTTTGTAGGTTTGCTTCAATCTTTTTTCTCGTTGCGAAAGAGGCTGATGAGACTGTTACACGTTCTGTTGCATCATGTTTTGATGGTGGTAGTGGTGATGATGACGATGATGATGATGATGGCGATGGTGGTGATGATGATGACAGTCGGTCTCACAATTAGTCGAGGATCTAATCAATTATTCATTCATTTTCTCATTCTTTCGTTCGTACACTCGTCCCTTCATTCAGGTTTGCATTCTTTCACCTATCACTTATTCATTCATTCATTCGTTCGTTCATTCATTCATTCGTTCGTTCGTTCGTTCATTCATTCATTCATTTCTTTCGTTCATTCATTCGTTCATTCGTTCGTTCTTTCTTTTATCCGCCCATTCACTTTTCCTATGGAACAGGACAGATGTTGATAAGGACTCGACCACTCGCTTGAGATGCCACTGTGTTGCTGGGGCGTTCTTTCCATCCTCTGTGGCTTATCAATTAGAAGAGTGAGTCCATTATTTGGCCCGGCGGGTGTCAGAGAGCCTTGGGAATTGAAAGCCGGGCCTCAAATGCTTCTAAAATAATTTCTGGTGAGATGTAAATATAAATATCTGTTCGACTGAGTGATTTTTTTTTGTGACATCTCCTGTCCAGAGCTGAACTTGAAAACTTCATTCGTTCACCCTCCCTTCCGTCTATCCGTCAATCAACCTTGTATGGGGTCATATACGTTCTGTTGAAAGAAACAATCAGTCATAGTTGTCTGAGACCGAACGGGAGTTAACCTTCTGTCATTTATCATCCATTCAAGTGCCAGTCTTTCGAACTGTTGTCTGCTCTTTTACTACCCATCTATCCATCCTTCTATCTATCCAGCCCTATACTTATCCATATATCCATATTTCCATCTTTCCTGGGTATATCCATGCATCCATCTATTTATCCATATCTCTATTCATCCATCCATCCATCCATATGTATCTTCATCCATTCATATCTTCCACCATTCTCCCAGGCATGCCTCTGAACCAAATTTCCCAGACTCAGGTCTTATTCTAAGCATTCACTGGCTTATCAACCTGGTTGCGTAATCCATTCATTCGTGACATGACTGAAGTTACCCAATATCCTTGCTGTCATGTTTTTGCGTTTTGGTGAGATCGTGAGAATGGGTGAGCGGGCGACCGACTGCTATATTATATAGAAACAAGTCCGAGGTCAGAGGTTATCTATCCTCTTTGGGGCTACCGTTTCACCCCTTGCTTTGAAAGGTGAGAGGTCATTTTTAAGAGGTGACGAACAGTAGCCATCAATTGAGTCCAACACTACAAGGTTGTTAAATGAATTGTATAATAATTGTAGGGATTTTATAATCGATGTTTGTCATAGTTGATATGCATAATAACCATATCATTACCATCATCGGTATTGTTGTTGTTGTTTTTGTTGTTGCTACTATTATTGCTGCTATTGTTATTATTATTATTATTATTTTTATTCAAGTCAAACTCGGCTGATTGCAGCCGGATAAAATAAAAGCCAAGTCTCATCCAGAGACCTCAGACAGTACGAAAGAAAGAAAATAAAAAATAAAATGTACACAAATGAATTGCCTTAATTACGAACTGAATCAAAACTTAAATCGAATGTACATAAACAAAAATATTCGTTCTTTCGATGTCAGTTCTTCTATCCAAGTACTTTCCTTAAAATGTGTGNGCGGCTAAAAAGGCACCAAAGTGCAGCCTGCCAATCATTTTCTGATTCACAATCTAGATGGAGCAACTGTCTCACATTTCCTAGCATTATAAGTTTCATTATTGCTCAGACAACATTTTTGATTTGATAGGTCATTTCAACAACCCATCTGCCCATCTATCCGTTCATCCGCGTCGCCACCAACTCATCCATCCCTCCATCCATCCATCCATCCCTCCATCCATCCCATTCACTAGGGCAAAGGTCACGTGTTAGAAACATTGGTGGGACCACAAAGTGCGTCCTAATCGCTCTCACACCCAGTCCTCAGTTGATGTTAACATTGGCAGCAGCTTTGTTATTGTTACTGGCTATTTATTGGTCGCTGCTAGTTTTATTATTATTATTATTATTATTATTATTATTATTGTTATTATTATTATCATTATTATTATTATTGTTTTTGTTGTTATTATCATTATTGTTGTTGTTGTTATTTTTATTATTAGTAGTCAAATTTTTATCGTAATATAGGAGTACGGATTTATTACAAACCTGTACTACGTTTTAAGCATCATCATCGTCATCATCATCGTCGTCGTCGTCATGATAGGCGTCATCATCTTCTGCATCATCAGCTGTCCATAATTTCCCTCCCAAGTTGTGTGTTAACCTCGCAAAGGGGTTTTAAATATATTAACAAGAACAGTAATAATAATATTATTATTAATACTAATGTTATTATTAATTAATTAACATTATAATTAATATGATCATTAAGTAATAATATTAATTAGTTATTAACAAAAATAATTATTAATTAATTAATAATAATATTGTTAATTATATTATTATATTATAATATAATTAAATATAATATAAAATAAATAAATATAAAATATTATTATTATTAATTATATTATTATAATACTATTATATTATATTATAATTAAAATAATATTATTAGTTAGTTAATAGATTATTATTAGTCTGCACTTCAAAGACAAACGTTGTAATAATTATATTATTATTATTATTGTTGTTGTTGTTATTAATATTATTATTATTATTATTGTTGTTGTTAAATCTCGTGTTTTTTATTCTTTATCAATGTTTTTTTGATCATCATATAACGTTTTTTTTTTTTTAATTCCACTTCAACTATTTCTCAGGCTTTCATTGCTCTCTAGTTATAAATAGCTGTGATGTGGTTATGATGACGATGATGGCGATTATCGAGATGATGATGATGGTGATGGTGATGATGATGATGATGATGATGATGATGATGATGATGATGATGATGATGATGATGATGATAGTGATCCAGTCGTGATATGACGTCACAGGTCGGAATGTATCCCTTTCAAAGCATTGAGAAATCCTCTACATTTCTTATACCCTCCATCGGTCTAAACCTCAAAGCTTTCGGATATTTATGTCCTTCATCCATCATTCCATCCATCCTCTTCGTGATTCATCATCACCGTTATCATCAACATTACCATCGTCGTCATCGTCGTCATAATCAGCAGCATCACTACTATCATGGTCGTCGTTGTCTGGATCACTTAGCACTTTCCTTATCGAGAGAGACTGGGATGGATATAATTTAAAGTCGTGACTGAAGTAAATAAGTTTGTTCTTATCTACAGCTTCGTCATTTACTTATAGGCTCCGGAGGTGTGGAGAGCCCTTCTCCCTCACCATGATACCCTTTCATGTTGATCGTCATCATAACTTCAGCTTTGTAATCATCATCGTCGTCGTCGTCAGCGCTGTGAATCTCGTGCCATAATTTTGTCGTCATCACTCGGTTTCAACCGTTGCCATCATCGCCGTTATCATCACTTCGTGAGCGTTGAAATATTGTCTGAAGGTTATCCACTAGGTCACCATTGTAACAATAATCATTACCACCATCGTCGTCATCATCATCATCATCACATCATCGTCTTCGTCATCACCACCATCATCATCATCATCGTCATCAATGAAGGGACACCTGCTCGCATGTGAGGCCTCCACTAGCAGGTGTGTATCGCTGGGGTGTATTCTCGCGATGCATTGCTTACTTTCGACTGATCTACGTCTGCCTTTGTCGTGGAGGTATTGTAAGACCCAACCCCATGCGAGAGTATGACACCACCATGTGCTAATCAATAGCCCATGGTCCGTGTAACGTTCGCACCGGCGTTTTGTTCATTCAAGCACGCATACAGATCACCTTTCTTCCAACCTTTAACCTTCTCATTGTCTTGTCCACTTATTCAGGATACGACCTCCAACATGTACGCACAACACAGCAGGACGTTGCCACATCCGCCATCGTCGTCGTCTTCCTCCTCTTCGGCTGCGACGACGACGTCTATGATCGACGGAACGTGGGAGATAAATGTCCACATGGACGGCCTTGACCTGAGAAGGATAAGGGTCAGGGGTGACCTTCACATAGGGGGCTTGATGCTGAAGATTGTCGAAGGAGTTGGTGGGTTTTTGCCGTTTGTTTCCTTTGCATTGATGTTAGAAATTTATCATCATCATCATCATCATCGTCATGATCATGATCTTCTTCATCATCATCATCACCATAATCTCCATCGTCATCACCATAGCCGCTTTGTAATAATAGTTTTAAGATACAGTTGTTCTAAGACCAAGGAAGACAACTTGGCCATTGGATGTTCTGTAATGAATCCTATTCACTGACACCACAGCACGTCTTGTCTTGTCTTGTCTGTATAAACACATGTGATTGTGTCATTGTTTGACCTGCCCAAGACCAAGGTCGTCTGCCATACATGCATTACGTACTCGGCTCATTTAAGTCATGAATACATGTATCTAGGTCGTGAACTGTGATTGGTCGTCTTGTAGAGCACGACAGGGATTGGTCGGACTATGCCATTTGGTGGCCGAAGAAAAACAAGTGGCTCATGAGAATGAGGTCAACCCTTGACCAATACGACATCCAAGCCGGTACCCTCCTCCACTTTTTACCTGTGCACTCGTACCTGTACGTCCAGCTGCCCGACCTCCAGATTATTCAGATGAGAGTCGACTTTTCGGCAGACTTGTTTTCTGTCGTCATCCGGATGTGCAGAGAGCTAGGTGAGATCGATGGATGGATGGTTAGATGGGTGGATGGATAGGTGGGTGGATGTGATGGATAGGTGGACAGATGGATGGATGCCGGGGTGAGCATATTGTCCTTTGTTTGTCGATCGTGTCTAAATGACGTCTTATTTAATTCAAAACTAGGACGGTGCAAATTCGTCCACAAGCGTATTAGACACCTTATGTTTGTCGTCCTGTCGTCGATGAGAGGACGAGTACTTGTACTCGTGTGACCACGTACGTGTGCACGTGCTTTAAAGTGATTTCCATCGTGTGACTTAACAATGGGAATGCAGAGGTGATTCTTCGTACAATGCACTTGCTTTACAGTCAGTTACATAAACTTCTTGACTTTTGACTCTAAGCAAACCGACGTCCCACGAGTTTCCAATTCTCAAATCCAGTCTCATTCTGTCATCATCATCATCATCGTCGTCGTAGTCATCATCGTCATCATCATCATCATCCTCTTCCTTTTGCCTTCCTTCGTATCTCTCCTTGACGGAAATTTAGCAGATATCGCTGTTTACTTTGCCATCGAACCGACGTCATCAGTGGGGCGTCCACCTACGCCTCACCATGTGATCTGATCCGACCAATCCTGAAACAGAAAGAATGGATGGATGGATTGATAGATGAACGGACGGATGGATGGATGGATGGATGGATGGATGGATGGATGGATGGATGGATGGATGGGTGGATTGATAGATGAACGGATGGATGGATGGATGGATGGATGGACGGACGGACGGATGGATGGATGGATGGACGGACGGACGGATGGATGGATGGATAATTGGTGAACGACAAGTTATAGATGAATCGGGGTTAGAGTTGAGGTGAATTTTAACTGCGAAGTAATATGTTTAATGCCATCACCAACAACGAGATGCCGTGGCTCTAATTATGGTGAAATCATGAAGATGATGATAATGATGAAGATTATGATGATGATGACGATGACGGCGACGATGGTAATGATGAAGTTGATGATGAGAATGGACTGGAGGATCATATCGAATTTTACCGTGTCTCTTAATTAGGCAGTGGAAAAGTAATGTTTTAAAAAAAATCGTTCCTAATATAAACAACGATGTTGTTTATACGATTGTTTGCCGTTGGTGAATCTATTTTCTCGAGAGTGCATGGTGATGATGATGATGATTTTCTCGAGTGTGGATGACGTTAATGATGATGATGATGATGATGATGATGACGATCGATGGATCTTGTATCCCTAGCATTGTTTGCAGTCTCTTAGAACTGTTTGTAAAGAAGTGCAAACATATTTTTCTTCATAAATATTTTTTCAGAATTTTTATCAATGCACGTTTTAAAAAGCACATGAGGTGCATATAATTCAAGCTGTGGAATTCATTTCTGTCTTCGTTTATTTTTTTAACCCCAAAAAATTCGTGATTTTTAGCGGAGTAGATTTCGGGTCCATTTCCTCGACCAGAGAAAAATTAGCGAATTTTTATTTTCCATGCCCGCTAAGGCATCAGACATCCCGAGGAGCTTTCTCTCTCGCTGCCACTGGTGAAGGAGGACTTGAAAAAGGACCGCGGGTTTGCCCAGGTACCCAGGAGCAAGTCGCACTATGATGTATTGAACTCCGACCTCAATGGAAGGACCATATCCAGGGATTCTCTCTCTTCTTCTGCATCATCTCACTTCCACAGGTCATCAAATCAGAGCCTTCCTCCCAGCTCTGCCTTCCTGAGAGGTAGTTTCTACGGCAACCGAAACTCTGGCAGGTTCAGTCTGAGGAGGAGAAGGAAGTCTATGGTTTGTTTCATCTTCTTTCTATGGTCATTTGGAGAAGACCCCTACATTAATTATTATTGCTGTTGTTAATTTATTATTGTTAATTGTTATTATCATTTTTATTATAATATAATAATAATAATAATAATAATAGTTCATTTTTATGGCGCCATATGCAGAGCGTCAGAGGCTGTTGTNTTCATCTTCTTTCTATGGTCATTTGGAGAAGACCCCTACATTAATTATTATTGCTGTTGTTATTATTATTATAATTTTTAATTTAATATAATTATTTCAAATAATAATAATAATAATAATAATAGTTCATTTTTATGGCGCCATATGCAGAGCGTCAGAGGCTGTTGTCTGATTATGATTATCATTATTATAGTCATTATCATCACCATCATCATTTTCTTTTTGTTTGCAACAATATCACTAGCGTTCGTTTATAACCTTTTCGATAAATTAGAAATTTATAATGGCCACTTGATCGTTTCCTTCTGTTCCATTCATTTTCTTGTGACGTCACAAACCCCAATGATGACTCTCATCATCTCTTGCTGGGTCGTCTGTTCAGACATCCGACAGTTTCGAGTGCTGTTATTTTTCATAGCACTGTCCCTCATTCGACACTCTGAGAAAATCTTTTTGGCTTTTTTTTTAAAGATTTTTGTGGAAAAAATTTGCCGAGCAAATGAAATATGGCGAACCATGGCTGGCATGTCATTATCGGTCGGAAGTTTTTAAACTTAAAAATGTAAAATTTATTTTCTATAAACACACGTCATCACCACCAGCATTTCTAAGTCATAAATATTATCATTGTTGTTTTTATTAATTTAAGTAGCATCTTCATCATCATCATCATAACAATATTTTCCTCCAAACAGAGCACACTCACACGAACCATCAGCACCCCTCTTTCGCCATCTTTCGTGAATGGAACTCTATCCAGAAACACCTTCGATGCCAACACCTCCTCTGCCCTGGCTCGGGGCTCCACAGGAAGCCTTTACCCTCTCACTTGTCAGCACAACCTCGTCAACAGTCCGTGGGTTTCTGCCAGGGAGGCCTTTGAGGTGCTGCCAAGACCTAAGAACTTGTCTGAAAGGGCAAGATGCAATGCAGGGTTGGTTTTTTTGATGAAGTCATTTGAGTGGCCCAAAGGGTCGGAGCATTTGCGAGACGGGTTCGGATTAGTGGGGCGAATACGAACAGGTTTGAGCAATATTCTCCATTCATCTTGACAGGTGGCTGGATTCATCGAAGAGTTTGATGGAACAGTCCGTCCTTCCGTCTAGTCTCGTCCTCCTTAAGTTCAAATTCTACTCTTTCTATGACCTGAACCCCTTGGTGAGCCCTTCACAAATCATCACCATCATTATCATCATCATCACCATTGATCAATCGATCACTTCTTTCTTCGATCAGCACGATGAAGCTCGAATCAACCAACTGTACGAGCAAGCCAAGTGGTCGATATTGACCGAAGAGCTGGATTGCACGAGGGAGGAGATGGTGGCATTTGCAGCTTTGCAGGTTCAATATTGGAAGTTATTTATTACCTAAGCGACCGACGTCAGAATGAGTTGAAAAGTTATTTTTGATTTTCTCTTTGAAGATCTTTTTACTTCGTAAAGTAGCATTTTTATGAAAAGCAAAATCGCATTCAAGTGGTTTTATTATCAGCACATGGATATATTTTTATCCCAATAATAATAAAGTATTATTATTATTATATTATTTATTATTATATATATTATTATTATATTTTTATTCCAATAATAATAAAGTATTATTATTAAAGCTAGCATGTAAAATGTCTTTAGGTTTGTTTATAATAATTATTGCTTATCAGATCATCCATCCATTATTTACAGCTGCACATCCACCAGCTGCAGAATCCGGGAAGCCCCGGTCAACACGATTTGACCCTCACTTCGGCTCTTAAAGACAACGACTACGACTTATGTCGCACCCCCGAAGACATCATAGATGCCGCACTCACCGACCTTCAAATGAGTTTGGAGGGTTCGACCTTGAACTTTCCCGCCCCCTTTTCTACCAGGGCCAGATTGGGCCTGGGCGGCCGGAGCGCCTCGCACGGATGTTCCTCCGGGTACGGTTACCCGACGATTCATCGCTCTGCAAACTCCAATGGCATGCCTACCACAAATTCTGCCTATTCCATCTCTTCCTCTTCGATGTCCCCGTTCTACCCGTCCTCGTCTTCCAGCTCCAGGTACGACTTCAGCTTCGGCATGGGACCACCTTCCGACCAAAGGATGCCCCCGTCGATGCAAGACATCACCACAGTGCCCGAGCTGAGGGGATGTCTCAGATTTTACAGGTGGAATATCTTTAATTATTGCCAAAGAAAATTGTCATTGATAACTACTTTTTCTACTTGGCTGTCATTATTATTATTATTATTTATTATTATTATTTCAGTTATTAATTTTTTAATGCCTGGATTAATAACTGAATTGAGCTTATATTATAATTGATGCCGTCGATTATATTTCAGGCCGAAAAGGTTTTTCTTGAAAAGCTACAAAAAGCAACCGTTCTTGTTCAAAGATCTGACCATGTGCATGTTCAGAACCATTAATGACCAGAAGCCTATCTGGTCTCTTGACCTCACAGGTCAGAGGTTATTGATGACAAATAATGGTTGTGGTCTCATAATATATCGAACATCAATAGTTAATAGTAACACAAACCCTCGAGCTACCTTGCTCTCGAACAGTCGATAGTCAATTACGTTCACCAAATTAAATTCAAGTCATCAGTAATAACTCGGTCCGGTCGATGTCTTTCGGCAGGATGCGAAGTGACCTCCGAAGTGCTACTGGCGGGCAGGAAGTACATCATCAAGCTGACCGTGCCCTCGAGTCGCGGAGCTGACGAGATCTGGTTCAAGATGGACGACGTGGGTCGATTTCGAAATATTGGAAAATAAATCGCGAGCGAGGATGAGCTGTTATTATTAATACCAGTGAATGTCAGGACGATAACGCTAAGAATGCATTAACTTCGGCGATGAAAATGTTGAGATGTGCTAGACAGGTCATTCGTTATTTGTTGGTTAATTCCATTATTTCTAATGATTAGGAGGAGCAGTACGTGAACTGGTTGGCAGGGATGAGGTTGGCGTGCAGAGGTCGCACCATGGCAGACGTTCCGGCATTTCGAGAAGAGACGACGAACATCCGCGACAAGATGTTGATGCTGAGGGGAGGAAAGGACGACAGACGCAGCACCAACGGTAGCCATGGCCTAGTCAATAACATCAGCAACGGTTACGACTATCTAGGTCCCAAGGATTCGCCAACTTCCGATGTCCAGTCTTCCACCTTTGCCAGAAGAGATTCCAGGAGGAGGAGTTTTTTGAACCGATTCAAGAGGGATCGGGAGAACTCGGAATCCGACTTCACCGACAGGGTCAGGAGGGACGACACCATCTTAAGATCAAAAGTCAAGGGGAAAAACGGTCAAGTGGTGAAAAATGGGTTCGGCAGTGCACCTCGGCCGAACGGCGACAGCCGAGAGCTCGAAGAGGAATCGTTTCGCAGCGAAAGGACTCGGTCGGCCTCGAGTTCTGAGTCCGTGGCGTCGATCCCAAAGTCCCTGAGGGGTAGCAAGGGCTATCTCTATGGCAACATGGTTCCACAGGATTTCATGGCGCCCAGATTCTGTAGAAGGTCAAAGTTGAAGCAGGTTCGATTGTCATACCTATGTTTAAAAAGGTGATGAGAAGTTTAATTCATCGAGGGTAAAAATGTCGGTTACCCGGAATTTATTGATTCATTGTGTTTTGCATTGATCGTCATCCATTCGCTCATCCAGATGCTCCACAGAATCTCCGAAGCTGTGGAAGAGATGCGCGACGCCACCGTCCTGGAAAGCAAGCTGGCCTTCATCAAGGCCTGGCAGTCGCTGCCTGATTTTGGCTACACATACTTCATCATCAGAGTGAAAGGATCTAAGAAGGAGGTCGGCCGTCTGTTTCCGTTACTTTTAATTTGTAATAAACCACCGATAATGATCGTGAAATAAAACATTTTTAAGAGAAGTTTGACTATAAAGTGAATTTTGTGATGATTATACCTCAGTTCCTAGATCTCAGTTCCTAACCTCCGATGCTATAGCCATGGTTCCATGAACATTAGCTGTTACTAAAATTATTACTATTGGCTCGCTATTGGCCCTCAGCTTGTCAAAGTATGAACTTCATAAGAACTTATTACTTTCCATCCCAGGACGTCTTAGTCTTGACTCCGGTGAAGATCGTCCTAATGGAAGGTGGGAATCACGAGGTTTTGAAGAGGTGGAGGTACCAGGACCTGCAATCCTGGAGCGTCAATTGGGAAGTCAAGCAGGTCATGGTAAGTGGATGAATGTTTGGGGGCATGAGGTGCGATTGGCAGACCAGGCGTGCAGGTTGGCCGAACGGGTTGCTTTCTTGCAAGCGGTCCTAGTGGCAACGGTTATAATGCTCACGACCCAGTCTGCGCCATCCTGGGAGCACCCTCGGATAGGGATTCTTTATAAACGGTAGAGCCTTAAAAAAGTGCCTTCACACGCTAATCTGAGACACAAGGCAGTTGAAAGATTGCCTAAATTAAAAAATGAATACTATTGAAATGCATTCATTCCACATGAACAGATTGAGTTCGAAGACGACGACATGATCTTCCAGTGCCACTCATCGGACTGTAAAGTCATCCACGAGTTCATGGGAGGTTACATTTTCCTCTCTATGAGGTCGCCCGAGCACAACCACAAACTCAACCGGGAACTCTTCCACAAGCTGACCGGAGGCTGGACGTGATCGGGGGGAGAGATTTCCGAAGACCTATCGAAGCTCGTTTTAAATTTGCAGTCCTGTCGCTTGAATGGCCGGCTTCCGACCAAAGGGATGCATTCTTAGAGGCCCACTTGTTGGCCTGACTTCTTATCCTTACGATAGCTTAGAACGCCACCTTTCAAATCGGACCACGAAAATCGCATCTGAAATTCCGCCGTGTCTTACGAAGCCGTGACCGTCGTCGTCGTCGTCGTTGGTATCGTCACGGCTACTATCGTTGCTGTTGTTATCGTTGTGCTAGCACTAATGAGAGCACCTGTTGATATTGATGAGCGAGCATCGCCGAGTGGCATTTCGACCTGCAAAGTCTTTTAAGCAGCAGCTTGCGCTCCTCCGACGTATTACTACGGGCTCTTGTCGTCATAATCATCATCATCATCATCATCGTCACCGTTCATTTTGCTTTGCTCGACTTTTTCCCGATCATAGATATTTTCTTTCGATTTCATTTTAAAAGTATTATCTAACTTCTCAATTCAATTGTTTTGCGAACATAACGACACGACGAGGCCCAGAGAGAATGGTTGCCATGTGCCTGCATCATCACCAAATGGTTAAGTAACAATGTCGAGTTGCCGAACTGGTGCATTTCGACGTCTGAGCAGCCTCGCGGAAGTCGTGCCACTGCCGCACGCATGTCCCTGGTAAGCTTTTTCTCCTTACATTGGGGAGATGTCATTCTGCCAAATGACATTGAGGTCAAATGACTGTCCTTCCACTCTGAATAAGATCCTTTATTGAAGATTGCTAAATTCCATAATTCTATACAAAGCATCATGCACGACATGGCGAACGTCGGTCGTCGTAATCGTCGATATCATCGTCCTTGCCGTCATCAAAATAGCATCAGTTATTCATGAGATCCTTTTGTTTGGCAACTAGGACCTCGTCCGCTAGCGCTCCAAAGTCTTTGGCCTGCAAGGTTATGTAGTCATGGACCTCCTTGATCAAGTCTTCACTGTGACTTCCCTTGCGACTCTTTGCCTCTTTCTGGAAGTTGTTCTGAATGTTCCTCAGTTTATCCTTGCACCTGGGAAGAACAGATGAAGATGAGAAACAATTACCTGAAGTTGGGCTGCAAAGGGATTAATAGCTAATTCTGGAAGAAGAATGGCTTTGAATTTAGTTGCAATCAAACAGGGAAAACTTAGAAGCGAATAAGTGCTTGAGCAGGTTCACGAGGTTTGTAAGATCCCCAAAATGATTTGATCAGCTTGAAAACATTGTATGAAATGTAATTCATTTTTCGATGGCCACATCCTTGTCAAGTAGAGTGTAACCTGAAAAATATATCGACCTGTCGCAGATGGCTTTGGCACTCTTAACCAGCTTTTCCCTGTGCTCCCTCGTGACTTTTTGTAATGGTAGGAACAGAGTCGATCCTTCAATCTACAGGCAACAAATGGATTTCTGTCATTGTGAAGTCGTTCAAATTTTGTAGCTTAAGGCAATGAATTTCTGCAGTTGATGATCTTGCATAAAAATATGGATGTCGACAAAATATAATTCACATGTCAGCCCACTTCTGGACGTCCCCACATGTGCCTCAAATAAAAATTTAGAACAGACTAACCATTTTGAAAGACTGCGTCAGTAACTCCCAGCAAATGCTCTGCATTTCAATTCTCAAATAATAAAGTCATCAATCTAGTTACCTGTGGTGTGACGTTGATGCCCGACTTGATGATGGCTGTCTTTGTCTTGCTGGCATATTGAGGATACTGAGCAAGGCTGACTATGATCACTTGGCCTTTTTGCTGAAGCTGTTATTATTATGATGAGTATCGTTGATTGAAACTGTGATGTCTAATCTGGATTAATTAATTGCATAAAAAGATGATGAATGTGTATTGAAATAAAGCTTTGCGATGCTAAATGTGCTTTGAGGTAGAGTTTGTTTAATAAGATATATTTATATAATTATATAATATATATTATATCTATATAATATAAATTATATATTATATTTATGTAATATATATTATAATAATATAAATTATATATTATATTTATGTAATATATATTATATTATAATTATATAAACCTTCTGAAAGCCATTATGAAATAAATAAGTCAAAGAAGTTTTACAAAATCCTAAGAAGCTCAAAATCACAAAATAAACTAAATGAAAGCAAGTAACATCAGCAAATACAAAGCCTTAGAACCTGGGCAATTTCACAAAGGTCGAAACTTCCATCTTCAGTCTCCACTTTGACAGCTCCAACTGTTTCCAACGTTACCTTCAAGATGAGTTGTTCCGTCAGTTCCTTGTTGAGGTGCTTGACTGTGGATTCCATTTGTGACTTCATCTTATCCAAATCGACTATTTCCAGTACCTCCGGATCGTTCAAGTCGATTTTTACGATCTGATGCTTGACTTTTTTGCCTGAGTCCTTGCTTCTCTTGGCATACCATCTTCTGGCAGTGATGACTGTACTCTCGGAAGTTAAAGTCAGTGCAGGAGAGCAGGTCAGTGGTGACCCTGGATATGTTGATTTCTGGTGAAGGTTACAGATCCGAGCCGAACGAATATAATTGGAAAAGAAACTGCTATTCAATAGATTTCCAGACTCGCAAACCTTAATTAGCAAATTCACGCTGTTGATATTTGGTCTAGCAAATTTCCACATCATAAACGCTGGTGCTAAATCGGCAATGCAGGCGATATTTAAAAGAATCAGAGCAGTGTTTACACATACCTAACAGTTCTTTGTGCCTAAAACTGTCTGTTTTCATTTAAAATAACAAGGCTAATTAAATAAAACACTACATAATATGTCTACATTTTAATCAAAAAATGAACACATAGAAAAATAGTTCTTACGATATCAAACTAAATCCTTCAGTTCTCTGATGTTTAACTGTGCTAAAACTGACGTCATCTTGACTACATAACCAACCAGATAGGATTACAAGATATTATATAAAGCGAGAATTTTATTTCAAGCACCAACATCTCTAAAAGTTTTTGCTATATTCGACATCCCCATCAGATAGCTTTTCCTGGCCAAAATGTCTTCAGTCTGCGGCAATGCCAATTTGGCAAAAGAGAGAGCTGAGCTCGATAAATTGGATCAGGTTTTATTGACATTATTTTAATATCTCATGTTTAAAACAGATGCGATAATCATTGTGGATTATGTTTAATCGCTCCCTAGCAAATGTGCGAGTTGAGATCAAAGATCAGAGAAGCCGAAGAATGCATGGAGGTTGACTTGAAATTACATTTCATGAAAATATGTTTTAAATGGTCTTAAATGTCTGTTCATAATGCTAAACGACGCCTTCTGTAATTGCAACGTTAAGAAATCAATCTAATTGCTGATTCTAAATCAAGTACCAATGTTCCGAGTGCCTGCAACTTTTCAAACGTTTCAATTAAAAAACCCAGATGATGTAAAATGGAAATCAATTTATGCAGAATTAGCTATATAATGTATTATTAAACTACCATTCTGAGATAACCGACAATTTAAAGGAATTGAAATGCGAAGCAAAAAACCTGAAGGAGAAGATTTGCGAGGCAATAGCCATCAACAACAGCTGTCGAAAAGACATTGAGGAACTGAGAGCCTGCAATGCCGAACTGAGGAAACAGAAAAACGAGTTGAAGGAGAAGATTTGCAAGATTGCCTCGATGGTGGACTGCCTTAAGGAGAGGGTAATTTATTCGTTTTCCTTGTGCTTTCTGTTATATTCTGCTTTATTCGTGAGATTTTGAGGACTAGCTGTAGCAAATACACCATCAAGATTAACATAGATTAACTAACTTATTTATTAGCGCATCTCGTATTGATATCCACTAGGTGATAACCAGAAAAACTATGATCTTGATTTATTAGCGTCCAACTAATGCGCAGTAATACTAGCAGTAACTACAAACCCTTTGGTAACTATAGTAGCCAGGTATGACGTAGTAGAAGTAAACTAGCTGGTTTTGGACAAAATGCCTTACAAGCCTTAAAACCATACATGCTGAAAGCCACGGAGGTGAGACATTTTTCCTTCGATTCTAGGACGAGGACGACGTCGACGTACTGTCGTGCGACGAATAGAAAGATGTCCGAGAAGTCGAATATACATTTCTTTTTTGAACGCTTCACCTGAAAATTTAAACTAAAAAATCGAGGATAACTCTCAACTAAAGTTTCTTCCAACTTGTCGAAAGCACGTTTAAAATAGGATTCTTTATCATCGTTTCCGAAATTAACTTATTTCCAACCAACCTTTCTCCGACGAATGAAATCAGGAGAAGGAAAGCCCGGAGATTAAAGTGGTAAAGTGTGTTTTGCATCGACGTTTTTAACCTGCTCCGTTCGGTCCCGGGGCCTAAAGAATAGGACCGAGGCCGCCCTGGGCATGTCGTAAGAGGCGACTAAAAAGGTCGGTCTGGCCAATCGAACCCAGGGTCCCCAAACACTTTGTCTTATGCTAAGATATTTTTCAGAAATTTCATTATTTCCAAAATTTGACATTTTTTTTATACAACAAATTTGAAAACCCATAATTGTCCCTTACTCGAGACACAAGCACTCTTAAATGGCCTGAAACCGATTTCACAGGAGCCTCTCACAAATGGCCTTACATGCCCGGGGAATTTAAAGGGGAAATTTATTTTAAATTTTTCTTTTAATCTTGCGAACGGAGCTAAAAGTTAAAAATCGTTGTGGTTAGGGTTAAGTTGGCGAAACACGACAGTTTCTCGCATTCCGACATCTTTCGTGTAACATTTTTCTCTTAAATTGTTTTCACTATTTTTGGAGAAAATTTTGTTTCTTCGTCAAGCAAACAACTCAGTAATTTTAAAATTAAGTCCCAAATCATTCTTTTCCGAGCCATTTTGTCAGAGGCTCCTGTATCTTAAAGTTTCGCTTGGATTTAAAAATGTATTTGATAAGTATTATCACCAAAATTTGAAATAGTTTGAAAGTTTAAATCTTTTTTTTAAGTGATTAAATCTACGTTTATGTAATTGTTTCCTCATTGGTTTCAGCTAAATTTCTGCTCCGCCGATGACAAAGGTGACAGCTGAATTTGCAGACATCGACCAATATGGAATGTCTGTCTGACTATGCGATTCGAAAAACTATCAAAAGCCAACGAAAGGAAATGCGACATTATTTGTCATAATAACTTTTAGAGAAAAAAAAAATTTCTTGAATTTTTATAAATGCGAATCACACAAAATAGTAAACAGAATTTCGTGTCTTGTTGTTCGATATCTTCAAGGGAGGATAACCTGAAAATTAGGATAACATTGTTAGTATCGGTTACGACGAAAGGAGTACTTTTTACTTCAGACCAGAACAAATAAAGAACAAATTTAATAGCAATACAAATTTCATTTTAATATTTTACATCTTAACATTATTTCCATACATACAAAACACAAACGGTTTTTTTTTTCAAGTTACGCTTAAAGGAATTAACTTTTCATTTCTAAAGTTGTGTTTTCCCCGTCGGACCGTCTCCTTAGATTGTTGAAGATTCGAAATGGTTTAAGTTTAATTACATCGGCTACTCAAAGTCTTTTCTTCAGCAATTAAATCAGAGAAAACATGAAACTTGTTTATAAATACATTGATAAACATGGCATTGGGTGAGTTAGACTTAACACATGTTCACATTTAACTAAATGAAGGCTAATTCTTACTAAAAAATAATTTTTTATTTAAGTTTATTTTTATTTTTTACTATCAATTAAGATAATTTGAGATTGTTAGAAATTATCATCGACTTTAAATGGGGTTCTTTTGCATGACATTTTACGGTCTGATGAGGTTCATTTTCAACAATTGTAAACAATGTGATAGCTGGATTTAAGCATAATTCTGAACAACCAGACTCTTATCACGATTTCAAAATCATAACTATTTGTCATGTTTGGCTTGACTGCATACTTTTATTTTCAGCCATGTTGTGCTCATACCAGAAGAGCCCGAGGACATGTGGCATGCTTACAATCTGCTCATGGTCGGAGATAAACTCAAATCAACAACCATCAGGTGAGATCAAGGTCAAGCATTTGTTTACAAATAATTAGAGATCGTTTGTCAATGTTGAGGATTTCCAATTAAAATATTATTTTATTATTTATTTTTATTTATTCTAATTGATAATTTAGTAAATCTGTTAATTTACTAGATGTTTCTTTGCTTTAATTAATTATTGTTATCATCATCATCGTTTTGGCCTCAGTAGCCGAGTGGTTAAGGCTTTCGCTTTGGCACGGCACAGTTAAGAGTTCAATTCCTAGCTGCTCGCAAGAGTTTCTATAACTGACTAAATATTAATTATCATTAATTAAGTAGAAACAAGTTGATAATGTTAATAAATCTTACTCGACACACGATTTTGAAGCTAAATCAATTTTGACCGAAAATCTGCCACAGGAAGGTCAACACGGAATCCTCGACGGGCAGCACAAGCAGCAACAAGATCAGAACGCAGCTCACCGTCGAAGTCGAAGCCATCGACTTCGACACGCAGGCCTGCGTCCTTAGAGTCAAAGGTCGTAACATGGAGGAGAATCAATATGTCAAGGTCACTAGGATGTGATGTCATAGTTGTGATGATGATGATGGTGATGAAGATATCCTTGATAGCATGGTGGTGATGATATTCTGATAAAATTGTCTGCCAATAATATCAACATTAAAGTCACCGACTGGTTTCATTTTCAATTCAGATGGGGGCCTACCACACGCTGAATTTGGAGATGAACCGCAAATTCACCCTCCACAAAAATGAATGGGACAGCGTCGCCCTCGAGAGGATTGGTCGGTTTTCTACGCTTCCCTTCCTCCAATTGGCTGACAATTTTCATCGGCCTCTGCGTTTGGTTCTTAACAAAATGAGATGATCTGTCCTGAATTTAAATAATTTTGTTTGCATCATCACCGTCATTGACGCTCGGTCGTGATGACATATCTCAATTTTTCATTGGATGCAGAGCTGGCCTGTGATCCCACCCAGCATGCTGATTTGGCAGCTGTGATCATGCAGGAAGGTAAGGATTGAATTTGGAAATTTCTGTCGTGGGCTAAAAATTTCTAAATTGACTATTAGATATTTATGTCTCTCTGTCTCTGTAATGCTGTAATCAAGTGCAACTTGAGATCAACGACGACATTAATTAGGTGCAATGTGAGGTCGATAACAACGTCTTTCGTTACGTCGTCATCGAGGTCGACTTCTTTCGTGTTCCAGGTCTCGCCAACGTCTGCCTCATCACCTCCAGCATGACGATCGTCAGAGCCAAAATCGACACAGCCATACCCAGGAAGAGGAAGGGGCAGTGCGCCCAGCACGACAAGGTACCTTGGTGTTCTTGTGTCGTCGATCACCAGGCGGGAGGATTTTTTGGGTTTATATGGGAGCTGCATTTTTGCATCTAAAAAGTTTTTTGTTAAGAATTACTGGCTTCTATTTAACGAAATTACTGATTTGTAGAGTATTACCGATCGTGCGACGATGCGCCGACGTTTGTAACGTTCGTAATTATGGATGATAATCCATTCGTCAGTAGCCGACTAATTTATTGCTCGACAGGCCATGTCGAGGTTCTACGACCAGATCATGCAGGCCATACAGCAGCACGTCAATTTCGACGGTCGGTTTGTGTTTTGCTGTAACTCTTGCTGATGGTGATGATGGTCGTGCTATTTGTTATGATGATTATGATGCGTGTATGATGATGATGATGATGATGATGGAGATGCATATATTATGTTAAACGACAGCTCATTGTGATAATTGAAATTGTTCGTTCGCAACAGTCGTGAAGTGCGTGCTGATCGCCAGTCCGGGTTTCCTCAGGGTGAGTACTCGTTCTTTGCGACCGTAGAAGTGCCTTTGAACTCATAATGTAATAATTGTCATAGAAATAGGAATGTGATTGTAAATACATTTTAATAATTCACAAAATATGTAACTTAACCTATCACGGCCTTTCGCATTTTAATGTCGTGCGCTCGACCCCGATTCGTGGTCGACCCGAACCCATAACAACAGGACCAGTTCTACAACTACATGCTCCAGCAAGCCGTCAAACTCGAACTGAAATACATCAACGACAACAAGTCCAAGTTCCTGTTGGTCCACTCCTCGTCAGGATTCAAGCATTCCCTGAAAGGTCGGCCTCGACCTAGTTTACCCTATTCTGATTGGCAACTTTCTTTAACCCAGAATTCTTGATCCCGATTGGTCGGTTCATTCATTTATCGGGTTAATTTATGCAAGGCGTAATCTCGTTTGGCTCCCGTTTGTCATAACTGTTGTTAATATTAACAATTATTATAATAATAATCATTATTATTATTGTCAATTATTATTGTTTGAATAATCAAATTTATCATCAACCACAGTTATTAATATTAACAATTTATTATTTATTTATTTGCAGAGATCCTACAGGACCAGTCCGTGGCAGCCCGTCTTCAGGACACGAAGGCCTCTGGGGAGATCAAAGCCCTCGGAGACTTCTATGCCATGATGCAGACCGATCCTCAGAGGGCATTTTACGGGTGCATTAGCAATTCATTAGTTGATCAGTACACTATTAGTAATTCATTAGTTGATCAGTACACCATTAGTAATTCATTAGTTGATCAGTACACCATTAGTAATTCATTAGTTGATCAGTACACATTGGTAATTCATTAGTTGATCAGTACACATTGGTAATTCATTAGTTGATCAGTACACATTGGTAATTCATTAGTTGATCAGTACACATTGGTAATTCATTA
>MPNW01000298.1:52694-64935 GCA_011800805.1 Hirudo medicinalis
TAATAATAATAATAATAATAATAATAATAATAATAATAATAATAAAAACAATAATAATAATAATAATAAATATAATGGTAATAATAATAATAATAATAAATATAATAATAATAATAATAATAACAATAACAAATATAATAATAAAGATCAATTTTAAAAATTAGAATAATATTTATTATGATGTTAAGGTATAATAATATTTTCGATTACTATCAAAACGAGGAGTGCAATGATGATGATGATGACGACTGGTTGACAAAGGTTAAAGCCCATTAGTGACCCTAAAGTTCACTGTGGGGTCAAAAAGTAGAGCATCATTTAAATACATTATTCGATCCAACAACATTATAAACACAACCCAATTGGCCGATCGAAAGCAAGTTCGAAGGTTAAAATCTAGGACCGAAGAAGGGAGGGAGGGATGTTTGTAAATGGGACGCATTATGCAAATGAGGCCCTGTCAAGTGACATCACCTGTGAGATCACTTGTGTCCGTTCGTTTGACCGGCCGGTTCGAGTAATTCTAGTAGCTCGTTATTCAACCAATCGTATCGTACGATCCATTCTTCCGATCAATTATTTTAAAACAAAACAACATCAACAAATTCAATCTTTATAAGACACGACTGAATTTGGAATCACATCGCCAAGCATTTACACCTCTCTCTCTCGCTCGCATCTCACCTTTCGCAAAAGCTATGGACACTCTTTCCTTGTAAAGCGGGAGGTCCTTGAACGCCGTCGCACTGACCGCGACCGGAAGTTGGCAGAGGTTGGAAAGGTTGAAGTCGTGCACCACGACGACCTCCCCGTCGGAGGTCATGTGGCAATCCATCTCCAGCATTTGAGAGCCGACCTTGATTGCACTGGCGACGAAGATGTCATTTGCAAAGTTAGATGTCTTAATTGCATTAGAGGTGATGATGAATGCAATATTGAATTGGTTTTTAATTATTTGGCTTCATTCATCGATCTGCTGCCAACATATAAATAACCATTGACACTTCATCATTAGCACCACCACCATCATCATCATCATCACTACAATAGCCATCATGGCCACAGCCATCGTCACGAAGACAATGTCAAGACGACGTCGACGTCGATCCACAGACAGTCAAGAAAAACAAAAATAGCAATTTGCTCACTTTTCGAAGCAACCGATCGTGTTTTCGATTCCTTCCCCGCTGCCTGCGAATGAAAATCAATGCTCGAGTCGATGCAATTGCAAGGAAAACCGTCGGAAAGCAATAAACGAGTGTTTATTCCGCGACACGACGGAATCGAGTCGCCGACACGAGACGACAAATCGACGCAATGAAATAATCATCGTAGTGTCGTTATCGCTGCTCGTGCCAAAGCATAACTTAGTTATCGACGACAATAACAACTGATTAAGGATGGCTAATTTGTGTAAAGTGTTGTGCGTCATCAGGGGGTACCTAATGATGTTGAAAGAAACTTGATGGTTACATTGTCGTCTCTGACGTGCACTGCAGAGATAAAAGAGGAACATCCGAGAACAACGTCAGATAATCGACCCCGCTCGGTGTTATTAGCTATTATTAATATAGGTTACAATATTAATTATTACAGTAACATTGCATTAACAATGTCAATATCACCAGCAATATTATCATCAATATCACCATCGCCATCATGACATGTCTTCTCAGCATGACATTCCTCAGCAATGTCATGAAACACGATCAACTTCAAAATCAAAAAGACACCAAGATCCCCCAACCTCCCCTGTGGCTGATCTTGGAGGCCTCGAAACGGATGTGCTTCCTCCTGTGAAGGATGTAGGGAAACCTAAGGAGGAGCAAGGATGTGAGGGCATAGCCCCCCACGATGGCGTAAACCATGATCTCGGTCAGTGATCCTTCTGCCACTTTGTAGTACATTTGTTCAACTCTCGTAGATGTCCAGTTCATATTTCAAAGAGTTGGTGTCTGTTTTGAATTTAAAAAAAACCTGTGTCATTATTCTTCGTCAAATTAAATAATAATAATAATAATAATAATAATAATAATAATAATAATAATAATAACAATAATAATAACAACAATAATAATAGTGAATTTATAAGGTGCCATGTGCATAGTTTCAGATGTGCCCAATAATTGCAGAAAAGAATTTGGGTGCTACTGATACTATCCATGTGGCACCACATAAACTAGTATTATTATTACTAATATTATTATTTAAGTGAAGTGTTTGATGCAAATGCCAGACTTGTACCAGACACTGCTTCTGCTGTCCTTGTTACAATTGTGAAAGCAAAGCAAGAGATAAAGATTCACACAAAATGATAAACAGGATTAGGATCTCTATCATTCATAAATAGTCTCTAGCGTTTATAAATAATGATAGAAAATTGTTTAAGTGTTTCTAAGCACCTTAATTATTAAATTCCAAAGCTGCACGATAAGCTGCTTACATAAGTGAGACTCACAATACAGAGTAAGGTTGTTTGTTCACTATTTATGCAATTCACCAGGCCTCCATTTTCGGATCTAAGTTACATTTCTACGATGGGAGGCATTTCAGTACGTTTCGATAAGTAGACCTATGGCGGCATAAAATGTTACTTCATTTAGCCTCGTCGTACCAACAACCGACGTCTTAAATCAAACCAGAGTAACTCTTGACGTCTAGCTGGCCTCGCATAGATAAATAATGCCAAATAAATTGCAATGAAAGTATAATTTACCAACTCTGCTTCGCAAAAAAAAAATAAAAACAAGGTGAACGAAATTCAAACCTCAACCTCGTTATCTGTCGTCTCGATGTCACACAGAGCAGAAGCGTTTGCAACTCGGTTACACTAGCAATCGATATTAACTAATTTATAACTGACACTTAACTTTAACGCGATCACACGACACGTCCCTATTAAGCGAGAAAGGTTACCACCGCTAGCCAAGGAACTTGCCTAAAGTCGCTCCTCAGACAAGATAATGGGCTCAAGCCAAAAGCAAACACTCACCAATTAATTAGATGTTTCTTCCGTTCATCAAACGATTCACGGGGTGAAAAACCAGGCCTGGAATTTTGTTTACGCTTTCATCATTATTGTTTTTCGAGGCTAAAAGTTGCTGCTTAGTGGAATTCAGTAATTCGCCTGCGTTCGATTTTCTGAATCCATCTCAAGTTTTTTGAAAATTTCCAATCAGGTTGATTTTTTTATGTTAAAGTATTTTTAAATTAAGTAATGATTTAAAAAATTATTAATTGGCGGTTCTGCGTAAAAAATATCTATTCTGTCACCTTCGCTTTGGATGAATATATCTCCTTGGTAACAGTTGCCAGAGCAGGCAGCTTGGAGATTGATGCTAATGATACTGTGATAGCCATTAAAATCAATGTTTAGCTGGTTAGAGGTCGACAATGATCAAGAAGTGCATTTGTCAGATCTGTACTTGCAGGTAAATGACATCACTTTATGAAATAAGTCTCGATTTAAAATATTTTCGATCGCAGATGAATTGAAATTCTGAACTTTTATTTTCGTCTCAGGAGGCACAAATGTCCCCACAATGCGAGGCCAAGTGGAGGATTTGGAAAATGTGTATTTTCAGAGTACACAAATCAATACACCAAGCACCCACTGGAACTAAGGTCGAGTTTCAAACCTGAACAATCCTCTAAACCCAGTCTCGAACCTCTTGACGACAAAACCGTCCACAGGTTAAGCTTTTTCGGCCGTTTGATTTTAAACTTTAATATTTTTCTATTATTTACAACTAATTAATGTTATGATTTATATGGTCGTTCATCGCAGAGTCGACTACGTCCAGCATCCCCTCGAGAAACCGTTCAAGAGGGAGATGGAGAAGTGGCAAAAACCGGAAGGATATTTGGACGACACCACTAACTACAAGAATGATTTTGCGCGTAATTAAGTTTTTTATAATAGTCTGTCATCTCTCAAGTAATACAACATAACATATTTAATGTACTTCATCAAACTTTTTTATAAAGCCAAGCCCATAGAACTTGTGAAGGCATACAGGCCAGTCAATGAGAGGAAAAATTCTGGAAAGTTTCAGGGAGAGCCAACATATTCAGGTCCAATTGTGATCTTAATAAGGATAATTTTCTTGAGTTGAATTATTTTCTTAAAATTGAGATCGGTGCATCCAGCTTAATGTTGAGTTTTTAATCCAACGCATTTCATTATCTTATCTCCGAATGTTTCTGGGAGATGGTCAGAATTTTATGTTCTTGTTCCCCTGGGCCAAACACTCCAAACGCTTCCCAAGCACTTATTCATCATTGGATCATTGTTGCCAAAATAAAATAAGAAAGCAGATGTTTAACAGACGCTAAAAACATTCAACCTTTCTAAGAAACACTTTTAGAGCATTATATCCTGGATTGCCCACATCTTTATAATGATTAACCCAGTCATTAAATCAGACGTTCTCATTCATTATTAATGTCTGCCTCCGTCATTCAACTACAAAACAGCCACAAAATTTCTACTAAAACTTAATTCCAGCCGACTACAGGAGCTGGGGTCCCCAGCCGAAGGTTCAGTCGGTTGTGCAATCCCATGGCAATGTTCAGTCAGAAGCTCCATTTGACGGGAGCACCAAATACAAGCTGGATTTCGTAGGTCACCATGCCAGATGACCAAAAGTATGAAACCGTTGGAGAGGGGGTACAAGAGCAGTGACCCATTCGATGACAGCACCATCTACAAGGATAACTTCAAGGTCTACCCTCTGGAAGTGAAGCAGCTGAAAGAGAAGGTGCAATGGGAGCCGAATAGCATACCACTGGATGATCTATCAAGCTACAAGAAAGATTTTACTGCCAAGGTATGGCTAGAAAATGCATCCCCCTTGATGGGAATGACAGTGTTTTACAATCAGTCGATCGATCAATTTTTTGAAATTTATTTCTTAAGGATGCTTCCAAAGTTGCCAGTTGCCGTCCAGAACAGAAGCCTTTCCAGTCCACGACTCCATTCGATGAATCCACAACACACAAGCTGGACTTCATACCCTGGAAAGCCGAAGTCAGAAGCTCGATCAGGTAACTTGGCTTCAAAAAACAACTTTGATTAGAATTGCGGGACTTTTAATTAATGGGAAAATTGTGCAAGTCATCTTCAGAGGGTTGTGCTCACAACCCAGCTTGCACTACCACAAGCGCCCTTGGGAAGGAGCGCTAAATATAGATAAAAACTCTGATGCTATGCATATGGCGTTATGTAAACGAACCACAACTACAATAAAATTTCAAATTGATGGTAACATCTTAACTTTTAAAAAGATTTTTGTCACTGAATTTTCGGACGCAAAATCTTATCCTAATTCAAAACTTAAACACATTTTTCTAATTCAAGACCGCAAGAAAACCGCTACATGCCAGACGGAGGCATGAACTTTGACACGACAACGAGACTGGATTATCAGGCTTACGAAAGGAGCTTATTCAAGAGACCTGCCATACGTCCATTTGAGACGGATTCTGCCAAGCAGAAAATGAGTCCATTTGACGGCACGACACATTATTCACTGGACTACAAGCCATGGGAGAGACAGCCTAATGAAAGAAGAAAGAAGGAGGAATACGTGGCAAGCGACGTACCCTTCCAAGGGCAGGCGACCTACAAAATCGACTACTACGAGAAACCCATAGTGAGCGTGAGAAGCGCCAAGCCGCTCGACCCGGGCTTCAAAAGCCAGGCGCCACTGGATGGAACGACGGAATACAAGAAGGAATTCATCGGAAAGAAGCCAGAAATGTGTCCGGCTGGAATGCTGACAAGCACGGGTTCGGATCCACGCTTCACATTCAGGGAACAGGACGATGCCGGCCACGTTTGGTACGAATTCAGAACCTCAGTGGCCC
This sequence comes from Hirudo medicinalis, assembly GCA_011800805.1. Lineage (NCBI taxonomy): Eukaryota > Metazoa > Annelida > Clitellata > Hirudinida > Hirudinidae > Hirudo > Hirudo medicinalis. The sequence continues at coordinate 58,563 of MPNW01000298.1, forward strand.
ACGGTTGATCGATGGCGGCCGCTCAAACAATGGCCATGCAATGGCCGCCGAGAGATTAGAATCTGTTATCTGGAAGTTTATTTTCAAACAGTGCAGCAATTATCGCCTCAGGATTAGTTGGAACGAACAAAAGCAGACGTCATTGCACGCGCTCGTCGAATCATATCGTTTGTTTATTTATTCGACCTTTGAGGGATAAATTGCGATTTATTTATTCAACGTCGTGCTGTTTAAAGTATCAATGGCTTAAATCATGAACGAAGATCCTACACTTATCAGCTCAGTATATCCATACGTACGATTGACTTATTTTGATGCTCCGTAGCGACCTTCACCTTCGCCAGACATCAGACGATTTTTCATTTTCATATCTTTGGACGGCGATCGTATTTATTTTTGCTGACGAGCGCCTTTTTTTTTTTTATCTCGATCGTAATTTTCAAGAATTTCCTTCCTAAATATAAATCATTGATTGAATCTTGATTGAAGTATTTTTTTTTCCGCTTCCGATTAAATATCAACAACCTCTCCGACGCAGATTGAAACATCTATCAATTTGTCTATAATTAAAAAAACAAATTAACGTCTGAAATCAATGTCCTTCATTTCTATCTTCCTTTATTCCTTCCTCTCGTTCAATCGATGCACGAATAGACTTTGTCTCTGCCCGGTGAACTCGTGACCTTGCACTTGGTGCAGCCGAGTTCCTACAAATACAAAACCCCACAAAAAACATCCCAACGAAGCTCACTTCAATAAAAACAACTCGATAATTCGCCAATCAATTAACTCTAAACAACCAACTGGTTGATCGGACCAAATCAGTCAATCATCAATCGGGCTATCAACATTCGGTCATCGTACTTTTCATTACATAAGACTCAAATCCGTTCCCCCGGTCATCGTTCCAAAGGCAGACAAGCCGTGAGAGAAGAACGGAAAATGAATGAGACAAACCGATAAGAAATCATAAGAAATTCAACCTTGCACTGTTGACTGCAAAGGCAGGTTTCGCAGCCGTTGTGGTCCTTCAAGTAGCCATGTTTGCACTGCTCGGTGCATTTCGAAGGCTTGCATCCTGAAACTGAACGTTGAAAACCTTAAAGCGCGAAATCCTGACGTGGACGACGACAACGATGATGGACCGCGTGACCACGACGGAGCATGTCAAGAAGACGTCCGTCTAAACATTGCCACTAACATCGTCGTCGTCGTCCTCATCATCTGGACGCTCTCCCATTTCCCAGCAAGTTCATCAGCCGGAGGCAGTTCGCGTGAGACGTATTCATTTTTAGCTTCTTTTTTTGCACTTTCTTTCTTTCTTTCTCACGTCCCCGTCCCTCTTCTTCTTCCTCTTCTTCTTCCTCCTCCTCCTCCTCCTCCTCTGCTTCCTCCTCCTCCTCTTCTTCCTCCTCTGCTTCCTCCTTCTCCTCCTTCTGTCCGCATTCTTTTACCAACGGAAAGACTCCGAGTAGCGCAGTTCGGGGCTTTATGACTGTGAAGCATCCATAAAGTGGAATTCTTCGCAGTTTCGGACTCGCGTGTCCTGCCTTCGTAAGGAAGGACAACTTGAGGTCAGGAAAGACGCTAGGAAGACATTCTTTGGCTCTTGATTTTTGATTCTTAGTTCTTGGGTTCTTGGCGCTGATCGACTTAGCCGTGTTGGAGCAGCTCGACTACTGTCTACTAGCGGTCGAGTTTTCGTTTGCTGCGAGATTGATTTTGTTGTTGTGATTGACATCTTGACGTCTGTTGTATCGTAAATCAATCACGTCGCTGTAGAAGCTGTTGCTGTATTACTGTTGTTATTATTGTTGCTGTATTACTGTTGTTATTACTGTTGCTGTATTACTGTTGTTATTACTGTTGTTATTACTGTTGCTGTATTACTAGATGATCACAACCACCTCAACATCGTCGTCATCACCACAGTTGCAGTCGTCGTCATTAGCAACGTCGTCTACGTCGCTGTCATCATCATCATCATCGTCGTCGTCGCCTTCATCCTTATAATCACCACCGCCATCATCATCATCATCATCATCATCATCATCGTCATCATCATCATCATCACCATCACCACCATCATCATCATCATCATCATCATCGTCATCGTCATCATCACCGTCATCGTCATCATTACAACCTCTACCTGGGAAATATGGCGGCTCAGAGAAAGAGCGATTGTCCTCCATCGTGCCATCTGTCGAAACAAATTGAATCAACCGAACCCTTAATTCAAATTAATCGCACTCTCTTAGAAATGGTGGCATTGTTGCACTATGCCATCACCACCACCACCAACATCATCATCATCATCATCATCATCATCATCATCATCATCATCATCATCATCATCATCATCATCATCATCATCATCATCATCATCGACATCTCCGCAATTATTCGTGCACATGCGTCTCCGTTGGCGCCATTCGTACTGGTGACCGTCAATGGTCGACCAATGAAAAAGAGTCACTCACTGTTTTGATTTCGTTTTCCCTCCTGAGATGTTCTGCGATGAAGTGGACTCCTTCGAAAGCCTTCAGAACCTCCGGATGTTTTCCAGGTGAACTCGATTTCACTTTTTCTTGTTGCAAATTGCGACGAAATGCCATCGAAGTGGTGGATAATTCGTACGACCTGGTCGAACAGACGAGGGTTCGATCGTCCCGCGATGAACTTTGAACTCGAGTTGAACTGTCAACTTGTTGACCTTTTGATTCGCAGGTTCGTTCCTTCACGAGTTGATGCAGTTTGTCCCTCAAGGCATTCCTCATTTCCTCTCTGCCAAAAATTCCTCCTTCCCAGTACTGACTTCTTCTGACGAAGTTATTGTGGTGGGTGATGATTCTTGCCGTACATGGTCGACTTTCGCTGAACTTTGACCTTATGATCAAGGGCTCCTCACTTTGTTCTTTTGGAAAAATGTCCATCCCGATGAGTGTCTGATAATTGATGGGAGAATGAATACTCGTATCGAGAGGTGCCCTCAAGTGGGGCGTGGAAATGCACTCGTGTGTGACGGTATGGTTGAGGCCTACTGGGAGATTGTAAGGCAGGAAAGGTTTTTTCTTTCCAAAACATCGACCGACGTCAACTCGAAAAATCTGCGGAAGCAGTTGAAGAAAGACGTACCTGGTGCGCGGTCCCATTTCGACCAATCGGGGAGAAGGAACCCGGAAGTGAACGTTGAGTACGAGGACCGTGACGAAAATGGAGAAGGTGACGAGTAGCATGGTGAAGAGGAGGAACTTTCCGATGAGTGGAACCACCAGGGACGTCGGCGGGATGATTTCTGCCAAGAGGAGGAAAAACACCGTTAGTGACAGGAGGATGGAAATGCTGAGAGCAACTTTTTCACCGCTGTCTGATGGCAGATGGAAGACGATGACCGTCAGGAGGGAGATGGCGACGCAGGGGAGGATGAGGTTCACGGTGTGGAAAAGTGTTTTCCTCCTGATAGTGATGTCGAATGTTATTTCAGGTCGGTAATGACGCCAATCTTTTAGGCACCATTCCGGGCACCTGGAGCAGTTTTTCACCTCACCATATTTTGTATCTTGACTCGCACCATCACCACCGCCATTACCATCATCATCATCATTATCATCATCGACACAACCACTACATTCCTCGCTGGAGTAAATTCTTTTGAGAGCAGGCACTGCCAGTAAGTCCCACTCAACATTTTCATAGAAATCTGTGAGGTCAATGCCCCTTTGAATCAGCACAACTCCTTCTTTAATGTTCACCTCACTTGAGTGGTTCTCACCTGAGTGCCTGCTAAAGTTGCTTTCGAGGGATTGTGGTTGGCGAATGTGAATGATCTCTACCTGAGCAATGCATTATTTATCAACTCAATATTTTTAATAACACTGTTTTTAGTTATTAACGCTCGTTAATGTAATAATAGTTATAAAAGTTCAAATGTTGGCACAATAACAGAAACATATTTTAACTGGAGTTTCGTGAAGTGAGTGAGAACATCGAACTGTGAAATGAATCGAAGAGATTCATTCAGAACACATTGTTTGGCCACCGTGATCCAGTTCTTTGGAAGAACATATTTTTTCACCTCACTCAATCCATCGATCACTTTAAGTCAAGAAGTTTCAATATGTATTTTTGGGTTCAACTTTTTTACTGCCATTATTATCATTAATTTTATTATTAATAATTAATTATGTTATCATTAATTTTGTTATGATTACTTTAAATTATTTAACTAAATACTTGTTTATTTTAGTATGATTATTATCATTATTTCCAAATAAAATTCAATTAAAGACACAAAGTATTCTTGAGATTTAAGAGATAAAAAAATTAACACTGAGTCATTAATTAATTGAAATTAATGTCTTGTAAGTCGAATTTTTAAATTTTTTTTTTCCAAATAAATACTGCGTTCATTTTTGGCGGAACATGAAACAAAATGGCGGAACTGAGACCAACCAATCACAGCACACCATTGACACCACACAATTCCTGGCACATCTTTTTTCGCTCACATTTTTAATTAACCTGAAGTATTATTTCTGCATTCCGCGATCCTCATTAGTATAATGGTGAGTATCTCCGCCTGTCTGAGGGAGACCGTGGTTCAATTCCCTGACGGGAGTCGGCTGTTTTAGTCTTGAGCAGAAACGCAAATACAAAGTTTCTAAGTACGAGCATATATGTCTGGAACTTGAAGGTCAAGGCCATAAGACGACGATGGGGGCCATAATTGTAGCCCTAGGGACTTGGCCGGATGAGAACGATCCAGTTTTCACCACCCTGGGTATCGGTTAGAGCTATGCTAGCACGTTGAGGAAACTCATCGTGACAGACACCATCAAGTGGTCGAGGGACATATACACCGGGCACATCACGGGCAAAATGCCTGAAAGACCGGTGGAACCCTTAGCTAACGATTTAGGGGAGTGCGAAGACCGTGCCGAGGAGGTTAAGGCAGCAAATCAGGGACTGCGGGGTCTTAATCCTACCATCCCAGAATCTAGGGAGATGGACAACGCTCCCTGAGTTAAGGGTGGAGGCGGCCCTAAATAAATTATTTGAGATAAATTATTTGATAGATAAATTATCTGAGAGATTAATTACAAATCCGATGTTCAAATGTTTTTCGTCACTGAAGACTTATCTTGATTCGAAAATAAATGATCGAATTTTTATAAATATTTGTTCGTTTATTTCCAAGGTTTACCATCCGAACACATTCATCGCACACAACCTGTGGTGACGTGTTTGGTTAAATTATGAATGTCAGTTTTTTTTATTTTTAAAAAATGTCATTCATTAACTTCGTCCAAAACATGAAACTAAAAATGATTTCTGTGGACTTATTGTAACAAACAATTTATAATAAACAAACAATATTTGCAACGGAAACAATCTGCCACTTCGTTGAAGCACTAAAACTGATAACAGGTTCCTGACGATGCAATTGTTGCCAAACAAATGTACGTCTTTACGATTACATCTGGAATGCTTCATGGAATGTGATATACGTTTTTAAAATAACTTAACAAATAATTTAATATAATTTAGACAAATAACAAAAACATTAAAAGCAGCTGAGACAACAGCAACACTAAGAACCTGAGTAGCAACAACAACAATTCCGTCAGCTTACCTGAGTAGCGTCGTAGGTCCAAGATCCGAACTTGAGAGAACAGAGTTGTTCGTCAAAAGGAAAGAATTCGACATCCATGGTGCACGAACTTTTGTAAACTGCTGGAGGCTCCCACAGGACTCTGCCGTTCGAGCGAACACTGGCTTTTGTCATCAGGGTCACCTCGTAGTTGCCGTCAGCACTTGATTGATTGAAGTTGAAATGTTGATTGAGATTAAAATGTTGATTGAACTTGAAATGTTGGTTGAAGCTGATTTAAATGGAAGTTGGTCATCCGAAAATGTTGTTGAAATTCAATCAACTTATTGAATATTTAAAATTCAACCAACTTATTGAAGAGCACAACATCAGGAAGCCAAATTTCTTCGGATGGAACGTACAAAATGTCCACCTCTCCGTACTCTGAAGGAGTCCATTTTAGGTTCTCGTCTGTCCATTCCTGTGGAAAATATTCCCACCATGTGATGATGATGATGATGCTTTTTGTTAGAAATTTCATTTTTAGCAATTTTGGATGATGATGGTGATAGTGATGGAAAAATATGAAGCGAACCTGAGTCAACCAAACATTCGTGGTCATTACTTGATTCTTTTCATCCTGCAAACGAATGGTCATGATGATGATGATGATGATGATGATGATGATGATGATGATGATGATGATGATGATGATGATGATGATGATGATGATGATGATGATGATGATGATGATGATGATGATGATGATGATGATGATGA
>MPNW01000298.1:67811-70311 GCA_011800805.1 Hirudo medicinalis
TGATGATGATGATGATGATGATGATGATGATGATGATGATGATGATGATGATGATGATGATGATGATGATGATGATGATGATGATGATGATGATGATGATGATGATGATGATGATGATGATGATGGTCATGACGACGACGACGATGATCATGATGATGATGAATGCTGAAAGTGATGACGACGGTAATGGCAACTGGGACGTGTTAAGAATTACAAATCAATGTCTAAGTAATCATGCTTACGAAGATTATTTTCTGTTGTGATCACACATTTTTATTTAAAAAAATGATGATGATGATGATGATGAAGAAGAATAAGATGATGATGATGATGATGATGCTGCTGCTGATGATGATGATGACGACGACGAAGACGACGATGATTATGATGACCTTTGATGATGATGATGCTATTGTGATCATGTTAATGGTGTGGACAGAATAACGATAACATGATAACGATCACTTGTTGCCTCAACAACAACAACAACAACAACAACAACAACAACAACAAGGACTCGTATTTATGGGGCGGAAGTAATGTGAAACGCGTAGATGCTCGTCTCCATGGTGATGAAAGATTGGAAGAAAACAGTGGAACGGTGGAATGAGAGATGAATGAAAGAAGCCGGGAAAAAATGGAGCTCAAAACGTCAGATATGTTCGTTGCTGGGAAGTCAGCAGTTGTGGGATGTAAACAAAAGATGTTGTTATTCTTGAATATATCGTGAAATAATTTTGTCGTAATTATATGAGTAATCGTAATATAATAAGTATTATAATAAGTATTATAATAAGCAGTAAATGACAATATGTGTGATGCACTTTTAGACAATGTTTACAAAATAAGTGTTTTACATGCTACATTTTCAACAATATCTTTGTAATGAGTCGCTATAACAATGATCATATGGCGCTGTATAAATTAACTATCATCACCATCACCACCACCATCATCATTATCATTATCGTTACAATTATAATTAACTTTTTTATTATTATTATTATTATCATCATTATTATTATTGATTACATATTCGTGCATACCCCATAATTCATAACATAGAGTCTTGATGAGGATATATTTTTACATCGCAAGAATCGACAAAGACTCTGTTATCATCAGCAGGACATGTTTTGCCTTCCTTTGGAAGTGATGGATGAAGTCATTGTTCAGTTGGAAGCACACACATTGAAGTCATTATGACTGATTAGATCTCACGAGGTATGCCTTTGTTAATTTCTGTGTGTGTGTGTGTGTGTGTGAGAGAGCATTTTTTGTTGGATAAATATCCAGATTTATCAGAGTTTTTGTGATATTATTAGAATAATAATTGCAATTGTGATGCTTGTTTTTCTAGGTACTCCAGCGGATGATGTAGGTGTAAAAGTAATTTCTTGGTATTATAATATATTTTATTATTATTCTGGGTATTGCATTATACAATAGTATAATGAGATAGTATAAATAATTGAGAGGTATTATATAGGGCTTTTGCAGAAGGGTGGTATCGGCTGATCCAGGCTCCTCCGGATCCTTGACTCGGTTTTGTGGTTTAAGTGGGAACTATTTTGAAATGGAGCAGGTGCTCCGAATGAACTTGCGGCGTCCAAATAATCAACGGTTATCAATAATCAAATGTTAATCAATGGACGTAAATGTTGATAATACAATAGCATAACACTACATACACACACACGCACATACGCTCATACACACACACGCACATACGCTCATACACACACACGCACGTTGGTGATTGGCCGGTTGGCATGGCAACCTGATCCATCCAAAAACTCGTCTCGTGCCGCAGTTGTTCGGACGTTCAATTAATTAATTGTCTGGATTTGCGTCTAAAGTTTATTTATTTATTTTAAAAGTAGAAAAACAAAATAGTAACCCGACACGCTTGAGCGGCGAACCGTGAGGAAAACGATGAAAGTTTCGCATGACTTGATTCAATTGAGAAACTCATTTTAATGTCGTTCCATGCTCCCCAGCTTTTCGCTCAGGTCACGCGTGAATGACTCTTTCAACGTGGATTTTAAGTGAATGCTTCCACTTTCCAAGCTGTATTAAGTAATCTAAGTTACTCTTTTTTTATTAATTTTTATGTAAATTTTCAAAATTTATTTTTAGAATATTTTCTTTAGAATTCTCCTGACGTGAAATTGAAATTGCTCATTGAAATGCTACTCTCGATAAAGTGCGTTCGTACCAAACCGAGTTGCTCTTGTCTGTGATGATTATGATAGTAGTTTCGTAAAGATTGATTTGAGGATGATTTTGGATAGATTTGAAATAATCTCATTTAAAACACGTTGTTTTGAAAAGAAATTAAGTGTCCGAAAAGGAAAAGTTCATAAATTAAAAATTGAAAATTAATGACTTTGAAAGCATCAAAATGAAAATTCATGTTTCTTGTGCCAGACTCAATGAATGAATGAATGAATGAATGAGTGAATGAGTGAGTGAGTGAGTGAGTGAGTGAGTGAGTGAG
>MPNW01000298.1:72811-87369 GCA_011800805.1 Hirudo medicinalis
TTCAAGGGTCGTGACTCACGGGGTGAGGTAGGGTTGGGTTTAGGGGTGGAGGTTAGGGGTGGATTTAGGTACCAAGTGAGTTGCCTTTTGCCCGACACTTGGTCATCAACAACAACTTCAACATCTTAACAACTCTAAATACAAACCTCTGCAAGAGATACAAACTTTCAGTAGAATCAAAAGAACAGCAATTAACTCCATCTTTTCAGTGATTCAGACCTCGAGAGTTCAAATCCTGAGGTCGCCATCAGTTGCTCCATGTCGTGAGTGAGCAGCGTGCATTCTGTTTGGTTGCTTCTTTTTATTCCATCTCCTCCACCGTGCAGGCTCCTATCCACGTTTTTATCCAACACTTCCATTGCTATCGTCACTTGTGTGCGCGTTATTATTAATACTATGACTTGCGAAATTATATTGCCTTGTGATTTAGTTGTTGTTGTTGTAATTGGTTTCAGTAATTTTAATTATTGCGTTAGAATTAAATATAATGACTAATGCGTGTTATATTACATTACATCAAAAATATTGTTGGAAATTATTAATTTTTTGGATTTAAAAAAAAACCCATTATTGTTAGGATGGCTATGAAGTTAAGAGTTAAGTTAAGTTCACTACCATCGCCATCATCATCATCACATTCACATCATCACATCATCATCATCATCATCATCATCATCGCCACAAATCATCAATACTCTCACCGTTAAAAAAACCACTGATGCTCCATAAATATGGGCGATTGATGCAACCATTAAAACACCATAAAATATGCAAATAATTTATTTTCTGACTTCCTAAAAATACTCTCCAATCACAGAAAATAATTTTTCAATTTGTATAAAATGCTATTTTTATTTTTTTCCTTTTTACTTCCTTTTCGATGCAAGTAAATTTTAAAATGTTTTAATAAGAAAAAAAATCAAAAAACAACAAAGTGTTGCCAACAGGAGTTGAGGAGGGAAGTTTAAAAAAAGAGCAGACGAATGATGTCATTTGATTCTCCCCTTTGACCAATTGCATGTTGTCCACAACAATGAATTATATCCAACTGAAAGATGGAAGGATGGCTGAATGTCGCTTCTACATATTTGTAATAATTAACATTAACTTTCTTATATTCGCATATTATTTGCATAACAATGTTTTGGTTTAGAGTATAAATTGTACTTGTTTATCACACGGAACATGGTGCTCCCGCATGGTCCAATGGTTAAGACTTCTCCTCTCACGATGGCAGCACGGATTCGAATCCCGTTGAGGGAGCACCTTCCTAATCATGTAATGTAATCAGTCATGTAACGGACGTTGATCAACATTTTCACATGGAAATTGGTTTCACGTTTTATGGTCGTTAATGTTAATATTCATGATGACGACGTTTTTGGTGATGATGATGATGATTTCTATCGATTGGATTAGAAATTAAACGAATGAATCCACGTAAAAGTCCAAGTTATGATTTCAACTCGACTCACGAAATTCACAAACTTGGCCTTTGATACTCCACCACTTAATCTTGGGGTGGAAAGTTGTTTGGAGAGGAAGATGTTGCTTCAAAAATGTCATTTAATGATAGACCAATAGAAAAGCAAGCATTGCATTGAATGGGAGATATGCAAAATGTACTTTCAATAAGCAGTCGAATAATTAAGGAATATAATTTCAATAAATAGTTGCATAATAATTAAAGAAAACAAATCAACAAACGTCAAACAAATAAATACATTGCAAATTGTATTTGTTTTTAGAAATTTGTGACGCAACATTCGCTAAAAGAAATGTTTTCAAACATCTAATAAAGGACGTGCTCAACGAAATTTCTGTTTCAGATTGCAAGGAATCCAAGCCGTTAGTCGCCAATTAATTACAATAGTCAAAACGAATAACAACTTCTCATGAGTTCTTCAAACCACCAAGCAACCAACCATGGTGAAAACTCCTCAATGACCACTACAGCGAAATCTTTCCCCGCCCAGAAGGACCGAGCACCTCCCTTCGAAAGGATCCCCGAACACCAAGAAGCAGTAATGGAAGGCAATTTTCAGGAACATGAAATGCCCCAGGAAAATGTGGAGCAAAATTTTGGCAGTAAATTTCGCGATTCAAAACTTTCGTCTGCAGAAGAATTTCTCTCCGAGCAACAAAATTTACACATAAATTTAGAGACAACTTTTAAAAGTCTTCCAGAAATATGGCCTGAAAATTGCAAATCCAAAGCGAATTTAGAGGCCAGAAGCGAGTGCGAAAATGAAAATTTAGAATTTTTAAAATCTCTTTCCACGCAGGATGTTGATCATTTGGTGGAGGTTTTCATCCAGGTAGCCAAAGAAGAGGAATGCAAGCTGAGAAAGACGAACAGAAAATTGTTGCGTGAACTTTTGTATTTCAGGAATGAGGTTAATAGAATACTGTACGAAGTCGGATCCAAGCTCGCGAACGAGAACAAATGTTCACTTGATTCTGTGACTTTTGCATCGAACGAAGAACTCCAAGCAGACCACGACATCATGTTCGACGACAACTTTCAAAATTACGACAGACTTTTGCAGAAAAGTCAACCAATTCTGCACCAATTCATCGACAAAGTCACTCAACCAAACCAGCTGTGCCAGCTGCTCCAAGACCTAAAAGGGCTCAAAGAAAGCATAGACATGGCCAGATCTCTGCTTGCTCTGAAGTTCTTCGAGTTGAACATCGGAAGAAATGATTCATCGTCTGATAATAGAGAGAAAATTGAAGCCGCGAATAACCACGAACAAATAACGGAGTTTGAAGATGAAAAATTGTTCCCTAAAGTCCCTTGCACAACTCTGAGAGAAGAACAAGACAAGATGAACTTCTTGACTTCAGTCTCCGATGAAACGTCAAATTCATTCAATCCAGGGACTTTGGGAGGACGTATGTCATCGGAGAGTTGGATGACCGTGGAGACTGTAGATTTGTCATCCGACTACGAGAAGATCTATTCAATTCTCGACGACAATTGCGGAGTGTCGTGGTCGTTTGAGACCTGCAATGATCAGATGCCTCCCAAGATCGAGGTTTCAACCCATTTTGAATGTCCTCCATTGGAGTCTGAGGCGGGACCAAATGCTGACTTCATCGAAAATTGTCCAGCTCAAGGTGAGCAGATGAAAGAAGTGACTAAAGACATGGGGAGAATGATGGTCTCAAGCATCCCAGTCAACACGGAGACCAGTCTGAAACCCGTCATCTGCAGACTTTTTAAAATCTTTCTTCAAACCGATTATTTTCAGAACCCTGGCTTCGTAAATTCGATTGATGACAGCAACTCTTACAAAGTGGAAGAGAACGCCCTCGAGCGAGCTATAATGCGAATCAGTTCACCTCCGAAAATATGCAGCGTCGAAGATTCTTTCAAATTCTTGACCTCCGTTCAAAACAAGGAAAGTTCTCCTTTAAAAGCAGATTTTTCTTCCAACTATCAGTCATTCCAGTCAGTGAAACCAGAAAAACAACAGAAGCCAATTCAAGTTCTGAGACCGGCACGTCTCCACCAGAGGTCCATCCCTCATTATTCATCTCTCTGGCTCACATCGATTGCACGGTTGTCCCTGGAAAATTTTCTACGGTCAGGTTCGATTCCAGTCGTTCAAGCGGCTTCACCCAAGGTTCCCAGCGCACCCCAAAAGATCAGAATAAAAACAAAGAATTCAGGTTCACAGATGGCAACCCAGCTGAAATTATCTCCCGCTCAAACGTCTCAGGGGAACATACTGAACCCCATCCAGAGGGCATCGAGACTGAACCTACTCAGGGTAAACGACCCGACCTTCAAAATTTCCACCCGCCCTCCACTCCTGAGAGGCATCGACCTCGAAAAATGTTGTTCCAGACCATGTAAACTCCTCCTCGTCAACCAGTGCACTCATCTTCCCGATCCTTCTTCGGTGGAAACATCCACTTCACTCCTGGCTTCCTCTTCCTTGAGATGGATAATCAGGTGGCAGAAGAGACCGTTCAAGTTGCAACAGACGAACGAAAAATTTTTCAATTCTACAGCTTTTCTCCAGATTCCTTCTGATCAAGATTGCTGTTCTTCGAAGGAGGAGGACAGGAAGTCGAACTCGGGTCCGTGGATGCAGTTCAGGATGGTGGAGGTGGAGATCCGTGACCTCACCGAAGATTCCAATTCGTTCGTCGACAGGGCGCCATCCATAACCAGCGGGAAGCAAAACGTGGTCATGAAACCGCTCAACCCCGGAGACATTTTCTCCAGCTCCTTGACTCAGTCTGGGAACGTCTTCACGATACCGTCCAACCATACCGCCTATCATCCATCCAGGACCGGAAAAATTCCACTCAAACAGCAGAGGAGAAGGCATATTTTTAGAAACATTTGAGCAGGTCATAATTCACTAACAGAACATTCGAGGGTCGATTCAAAACAAAGAGGCTAAAAACATGCGGACGAACGTAACGGTTACAAGGCACTAAATGGCCCCAAAAAATCACAGCATCAACCTCTCATCTTCGAGGAAGCAATATTTAAATCAAATCGAAATTAAAATTCATCAAAAATTCAATTCAATGGAAAAATATTCGATAAAACGGGATCCAGAGTTTTGAGCGTTCGAAGAGACACACAAAAGTGAAGCAGAGAAATGAAATACTCAACCTTTCAGAGGGATTCAAGTCTCGTTGGACGAGGTCCACGCGACCGTCAAAGGAAATGTTCGATTCAAAAACTCGAAAGATGTTCAAGTGCGTTTATTTATAAGATATTTCCTAAGTCGGTGTCCGAATTACAAAAGCCCTCTTTTCTTCTTGTACTCTTCCATATTTAGAGATCTCGTGTTGGTCCTCGGCTTGCTCGAAGCTTGGATGGGGGTAGCGATGGGAGCTGGAGAAGCAACTTGTGGTAGGACTGAAATTAAGCACATTCATGCCACAAGAACAGTCAAATTATTCATTCAATGTTAATATAAATGTAATGTAAATTATAGAGCACGTTATAACATAAATAATTCGCAAGTCAACATAAATTATCACTTATTATTATAATTATTATTGTCATTATTGTAATATTTAACAACATTATTAAAATCATTACAAGAACATATTCATCACAAAAGCGAATCTTACTCGAGTCATCAAAGTTGAGGTCCAGCCCGAGGTCGAAATCATGGACGTTGTACATGCTCATGACCTCCTTGGTCTCTGCTATTTGCGGCTTTTGTGGGGATGACTTGGTCTGGGGGAGTAATAAAATTTGAATAAATTACTAATTCATGATAATCTACTTTATTCCACCCCTCATGACAGCAGGATGGATTCGAATCCTGTCGCGGTATCACCCTCCTAATCATCCAATTATGCGATAAACGTTAATGAACGATAGACAATCTATTTTATTATCAATTATTTAAAACCAAGGTAAATATTATCAGCCATTCATAAACTTATGTTTGAGTGTTATTTTACGGTGTTGACATCATTTCATTAAGTGTGCATTCTTTGTTCTCACATTAATGAATATTATTATTAATGACCAATAATGAATTGTAGATTCACAAATGCTCATAACTTTAATCAGCCCATCAATAAGTCGTGAGCAATCCAATCAGTCAACGCCTTCAAGAGTGGTAATTCCACATGGATTTACTGATGGAATCACAAATATGAAAGCAACTCACCTCAGCAATGGCTGGCATCTGTGCAGTTGGTTTTGGGTTGTTGTTCGACAGCACCTGTAAGCGAACAAAGTGAACGAAGTGGATTCCGATCAAAACGAACGAATAAATCTCGACTCGTTCGACCGTCGATCAAACCGACCTTGTGAAGTATGGTCCTGCTGTGCCTCCTGACGAAGGGGTTGGCGCCTTCTTTCCTCATCTCCTCGACCTCAATCTTGGCAGCAATTTCTGCATTCATTTCATTCAACTTCCTGTTTCTCTCGTTGATTCTCCTGAAACAAGAAGGATGAATGACACCTACGGACTTACGAATTGGCAAACATCAAGATACTCCCGTCAATTTTGAAATTTTAATTTAAGACAATTTGTATAAATAACAATATGCGATCGTATAATTATCAATGTTTGTCCAAATAAATAAATAAATATTAGGTCACTTCACATTTTAATAAATTCAAGCCGATTAATTAACCATTAGCCTGAATAACGAAATTAAATAAAATAAGAAAAAGAACGAGCATGTACTTGAGAGCTGCAAGGCTGCTTGTCCTTTTCTTGTCGAGGTAATCAGCCCTCTCCTCCAGCTGATCCAAGGAAGCGGTCACTTCCCTAACCTTGGCCACGTCGCCCTCCAACATTGCCGTTTCCTGGTCGTCGACGACGATGAATGCACTCGTTAACACCGATTAGGATTTAATCGGTTGCGGCCGATCGTTTCAATTAAATGCCATCATCATAACAACCTTGACTTTGAGGAGTTCAGTTTTCTTGACTGCGTAGTTGAAGGGATTCTTTCTGAACTTCATCTTCTCTTTCAGAACCTGTTTAGATTATTCAAGCAACCACATTGAATAAATTGAGGTGAAAATCTGATGTAAGTTATTTGTAATCAGGTAGAGAGGTCGAAGAGCTGAAAAGTTATTCGTTAAGAGATAAGAGCAACAGAACGAACCTGGTTTATGCCCTGCTCGTCGAGCTTGAAGTTGATGGCGCTCGCGATGTCCTTCTTCTTTTCCATGATTTTGCTTTTCATCGGAAGAGGTTCTTTGTACTTTTCCATGGTCTCCTTCCACTTGTTGAACTCTGTTTCAGTGAAGTCCTTGTTGGAGATGAATTCGATCCTGTACACTCGCTCAGCTGCACCATGCCTGTAAACGTGAATTGGAAAGTTATGAATTTGATCCAATTAAGAAAAAGTAATTTGAAGAACTTAAAGAACATCAATTTTGCTGTTTCTAATCTGTTCAGTTACATTAAGTTGAACCAGGTAGGTAAGTGTTAGAAGATTTTATAAAATCTTCCATTTTATGAAGATTATATAAAATGCATTGCATAAATTGCATAAAATGCAAGATTATAAGATTTTATAAAATCTTCCCTATTTTCTTTAAAATACACATAATAAGTAAATTTAAATAATAGCTCAATAATTGAATAATTACTTGATTCATCAAATTTTTCATGTTTCACCCCAAAATTCAATCAGCTGACCTGAGTTTAAGTCCGACATTTGTTCTGCTTTTTGTGCTGAGCTCGTACACCTTTGCAGTTTCAACGACGTTAACAATCTCTGCAACCTACGAAGAAATAAAAAAAATTGCTGATCAATGATGAAGATCCAAGGACGGCCGAACAAAATTTCTATGCGCGAGCATAAAATCAAAGCAGCTAAATATGCATATCGTACTTATATCAAACTTTCAACTCACCCGATACACGGGGACGTTCCTTCTGGGGTCATTCCCTATGCCCACTCGAACGAAACACCCCACGACGGTTTTTTTGAAGATCGGATAGTGACACCACGTCTCGAGTTTGTGCCTAGACAGTTTCACCGAATTCAACTCGTTCGTGTCCAAAACAAACGGTTTCTTCACCTGAAATTCAATCGCATGTTTGTTATTTAGGAGAAGTGATGCTTAAAATCCACAAATTGAAAAATAATTTCAAATCGAGACTAAAATCCTGCTAAAATTGCAACAGCAAAACAAGGCCGATCATAATTTTGTCAGTTGTCATTATGTTCATTATCAGTGATTCAACCCCACAAATTTGGCCCAACAAAAAGCAAACATCGGCTGTGAATGGAAGCATTTTCAACCTCTTCGCTTATTTTGCTCGAAGCCGAAGACTTGGCGCTAGAGACGGAAGAATCGGAGTCAGATTCGGAGGAGGAGGAGTAAATGTTTTCCGACGCTTTAAGTTTCTTCATCTTTTGTTGGTTTTCCTCCTTTTTCTTATCAACTGATGAATTTGAAATGATGAATTTGTATTAGAAATTGAGTAAGAATTTTGAACAACTTAGCATTAACAAACATAGTTGACATTAATGAGCACAGCACATTCATCGTGATCGCTTGCAATTTGCCTCGGATAACACCTATCAAGTATTATTGACCTGTATAACTAATATTAACATGGAGACATGTTCATTCTGCCTAATAAAATTAATTTGCAATTGCAAAAATAACAATTTGTTGCTCACAGATCTTCCTCTCCTCTCTTGATGCCCTCAAAGTTTCCAAGGCAGACTTCTTCTTTGACATGTTCTCAGTCATGGCACCTCTCCTTCTGGTTGTCGACGGAGTAAAATCATAATCACCGTCGTCGTCGCTCGAATCGTCGTTGTCATCGCTCTTGTTTTTGACTTCGGTTTTCTTTTTGCTAGATTCCTCAGATTGAGATTGCTTCCTTTTTAATTTCTTTTCCTCTCTTATTTTTTTCTTTATTTGGAACCTGGATCAAAATTTGAGTCAAATAACATCTTGTTACAAATTAGTAACAGAAACTCATGCGAGTAGCCTAAGAATTGAACTCCTAGCAGAGCTGCACAAAGCGAAAACCCCTGGCTATAATAATTGAAATTATTAAGAATTTGTTACGAATTACAAGTTACACATATATTTTAGAAACATTTTCAGCATGAGTCCAAATGAAGTGGTGGTGCAGCAAAGTATTTATAACCAATTAATTCACATCTTAAATGCAACTGACAATGAAATTCATTACATCAACAAATCAAATCTCACAATTTCATTCCGTCCTCTCTTCTCTCAATTCGTCTAAAAATTTCCTGTTCCCTCTCTTTCTCAGTCATGGCATTTAGTCTGCACTTGTCTTCTTCATCGCCCAAGTAGTCCTCATCATATCCATCATCATACTCTTCCTCCTCATCCGACGATGATGACGTTGATACTAACTCTCCATCAGAAACATTGGGAGAGGCTGCACCCTTTTTGGGTTGCTCTGGTCTATCTGATAACATTAAAATTCAGTTCATTGCCTCTAATGAATCTTTACACACATTGTAAGTTGTGGAAATTTTATAATACCCTTATTTTTATAATAAAAAGATTATATAATGTATGGAGATAGAATGTTGATAACGTTTGTATGCTATGCAATAAAAACATTGATGTTATGCAACTTATTAAAATTTATTTAATCCAATCAACAGGTATTCCATTGTCAAACCTTCTTCATGTTGTTCCTCTTCTTCTGAACTGCTTTCAGACTCTGAGCTCCCTTCCTCATCCGAATCACCAAAAACATCCTCCTTGGTGTTTTCAGCTTTTTGTTTTTTGGCAAGCTATAAAAATACAAGTCAAAACAATCAGATTCATTATTTAACAGCCCATGTTTAATGTGCATTGATCAAACTCTAGCCTATTAACAAATTAATTATCATTACAGACTACGATTAAACTCCCAACAATCAGTAACTCCAGTCAAAACCATATTAAAAATGTAAATTGACCAAGCCACTCACTCTCTCGAAATCATCATCATCACTAGAGCTTATAACTTTTCGCTTGCCACTCATGTTTAAAAGTGAGAAAATGCAGCAGCGATATCTTCAATATATAACTTATGATTTTTTTAAATCGATAGGGGCCGATCGACTTGGTTAAGTTGCTTAATAAAACGCTTGCCCAGCCACACTCAATCGGCAAAGAGAGTTCATTCACTCAATGTTTATGTTTAAAAAGTAATAAAATACTTTATGAATTTATTACAAGTCTCATCGTATTTAATAAAATCAAAATTGCATTTAAACTTATTTCTGTATTTAATAAAATATCTAAAAAATAAGCTTATAATGTCTCCAATTCCTCATAAGATCAAAATGAGACATTGCTAAAACATGAAACATTTTAACTTATTAACGTAACACGAAGTTAATTATTTTCAACATGTACTAAATAAAACAAACTTATATTTGAATAGATTCATCGTTACTACATACTAGCAATATTTGCAACTAACAAAAAATTGAAGGGCAAAAAATATTTTCGAGTATCGAACCCCAATCAAACCTGAATGGTACCAATTCGCTGAAATTCCTACAAGAAGGATCACAAGTTCTTAGCAATTACTTTCTGAAGAAACAGGGTTGGGATAAAATCTATTTATGACAATTTATCCGGATCGAATTTTCTGGATTTTATGCGGTTCAATTTTACAAGCCAGAAATTATTTTCCTTTATGTACTCTATGCAAAAATATGGTTATAAGTTAAGTACTGTTAGTAAAATTCTAGACATTTCTGCAATTTCTAACAATTTCTAGAAAATGTTATGTTTGACAATGTTCCAGAACACTCTAGAGCGTGGTATAATGCTATGGAATTCACTTTCCAGACTTTTCTCTTCTGATATATAAGGCTCAACAGCAATCGGATCATCATTAGTCATTACTAGTAAGTTGAAAGTGAAATAGTAAACAAGTGAAAGATTCAAAAGCAGTGAACAAAATGCATCATCTTCCCATGGGAAATTCAAATGTTCCTCTATTCTGACAATAGGCATCGTATCAGATTCATCATTTCCATTATCTCGTTGAACTGATAAACCAGTCAAATCAACATCATCTTCATCTAACCATTCAGCTAATAAAATATCTGAAAGTTCCTCGTTGCCATCAGCTCTTTCTGACTGTTTGGCAGCCATTCGAATTGGCTGAAGGTTATTTGTTGATAAACAGGTGTTCATTTGTCACGCCCATGAGCGTTGTTGGTAATGTGAACATGTTTCTCTAGCATGACTTGTGAACAGGGCTGATAGAAATTTCTGGATCGTAGTAAGCATAGTCCTAGTAGGTCACGGGCCAATATGTTGTGGAAAAGCATAAAAAGGTCATGATTGTTAAATTTCAATATTTTAAAACCCGAGCGGACCCATAAAAAAATTACCGGGCCCTTGGGCACTGGCCATCTGACAGCGGCCCTGCTTGTGAAGCAACATAAAGATTACAGATTTTGCAAATCCGTTCAAGCAGTGACGACTGAACTGAAGGACTGAAGCAATATTATAAATCCATCTGTTAACATTTGGATTTTTTATCATATCATATCATTTTATAACACTGTTGACGTCAATTAATCTTAAACTCCCCTCCCACTTGTCAACAATTGTCAAACTTTTTCAAACCCCTCCTCCCATATTTTTTTGTTATAATTTATGGATGGCCCATTATTTTGCCAACTAAAAACTTTGTAAATGAAAATTTTGGTAAATATCTAAAACTACCGAAAATCCCGTGAACGTTTATTTATTTATGGGAGGGATTTTCTCCGTCCCAAGGGTTGGTAGCAGAACAATTTTCTTAAACATTTCCTATCCTTTTGACATGATACAGTTCTTCGGAATAAAATTTTGGTTGGCCTAAGTATAACCTTGGGTGTCACAGTTTTGAGTGATATTAATCCTGGGATGAATAGGGACAAATAAGGAAATGCGAAATGTTATTCAATATACCGTGCGATTCATAAGTCTCCGTCTCTAAAACTAAATTTAGTTTTATAAGGAGGCCTTCTCTGTAGCTTAGATATGCACCACAACATATGAACAAGTCAAGCGACTAATTAACAGGTTGTGAATAATTAATTCTTACATCCAACATGCCTGACGACGAACACAAACGTTTTTAACACTCACATTACAATCCTCAATCCTAAACATGAACTTTGAACGTTGGCATCGTCCGACTTTGCAAAACATTAGAGCCAAATACTACAAATTGTTTCGACTGTGTAAAGGGACTTCAAAAATGCGATAAATGACTCGATAAAAATGAAAAATAAATGAAATGATAAATGATACACACGTATCCATAGATGACCAAGATGATGCAATGCCTTCGAATATGAAAATGAACACTTGAAGCACACCAAATTCACGAGCAGCTCATAAGAGATTCTTAAGTTGTTATTGATTATCAGAGAGGAGGTCACTTGGACCTCTCAAAGGGGACTTCAAAAATCGAATCATGACCTAATTTTTTCTTGTTGCATTTCCATTATGAAAATTGACATAATTTGGTTGCACAACAAAATAAGCAGAGAGGCCTCTTAAATTTTGTAAATGGCTCAGGCCTCCTCAAAGCTCTAATATAGCCCTAATTAAATATTATCTGTATCATGCAATGATATCAATCTGGCAGATGAAAATTTACAATGAGTGGCAAGACCATTGCAGCCATTGATTCACTGCAAAAAGTTATGTCCACAGTGTTGCAATGTGGCCAATCAATGACAACAGCTGACAACAAATATCTTTGGATGCTAATCAAGGGTGCAGACGGCTCTGCAAGTAAAATCAGAGAATGCAATAGGAACATCACGATGAACAACCATCCATATTAAACATAATCAACGCAAGACCTTGGGATTTCTTCCGTCACTCTGTACAGCACCTTACCCATAGCATATCCCACCTTGTTGCATGAGGAACAAAACCAATTCAATCATTTTTATTTTTATTGGGTCACTTTTACTAAACCAAAAAGTGTTAATGTTCATAATAATTCGAGTAAAATGCATTAACCGTGAATGTTATCTGAGATTATTAATCTCATGACAAAGAGAAATAACGTAATGCATTAATTTTTATAAATTAAGTGAATGTCATGAAACTTAATTCAACCAAAACCAAACAATCATGTGAGAAATTATTACCAAAATAAACTTATTTATGCGCATTTTACGACACAGATTTCACTCTGGTAGTCTGCTACTCCAGACTTAGCGATGATCTTAGCAGCCCTCATTATATCCACTGGTGTCAAAAGCCTCTCGCTGAATTCCATCAGGTAATGAAAAAGATCGTGGTCATACTCGGCAATGTCAAACTCGCAAGAATATACGAAATTCCAGCTAATCTTTCCACCTGATTTGACAAATTCCTCTTTTATTTCATCGGAAGTCAACAGAGGATGGATTCCCAACTCAGTATGAATTTTGTGGAAGCAATTCTCCCCTGTGCAGTTGACGAATATAATTCTTCCGCTTCTCGGGTTGACGAACCTTTTGATAATTTTTTCAAAGATTTTCAGTCTCTTTTCTTTTGGAATGGTGTAAAGCATGTGAGACATCCAAACTACGTCGACTTTCTGGCCTTCTGGAAGTTCCCAGTCAGCGACATCAGCTTCATAATCTTCATACTCCACCGAGTCACCAAATATTTTTCTGAAATTTGTCTGGGAACATCATTACCATAACCATTACCATGCATGAGCAAGAGAAGAATATAAAGGCTCACCATAATTTCTACATAAAATAAATTAATATAATAATTGTAAACATGCAGATCAGTTTTTGAATGTCAAATCGATGCTTGCTTATTCATTGACAGGATTGGATGATTCATTAAATGTACTTAACCTTATCGAAAAAAAAAACAGAAATTTAAGTCGTAACCTTTAGGTTTATCAACATGGAACACCTTTTATCCAAGGCAATGTACTTCTTGAGATTCGGCAAGCATTTCTGAAGAAAGTCAAGGTCGTTGTATCCAGATCCGGGTCCAATTGAGAGGCACGTTTTCGCCTCAGCGAGTGATTTCTCTTCACCATTCAGTTTTTCAAGGACTGGAATTAAGACCGATGCCTCGCTTCTTCGCTTTTTGAAGCGGTCGATAACCTTCTGATAAGGCCACTCTACCCCGGCTGGGGGCAGTGGTTCTTCGATGTCATCCATCGATATTTGGCTCTGGATGGCTCTGCTTTTCGGTTTGTTTTGACTTTGAAATATCGCCTTGTCAGGTTCTCGAATTCTCTAATCGGGGCTCTATCTTATTTAATCAAAATGGATCCAAATTCAACACTACAATTGAAATAAAAATGTATTGCCAGTTAAGAACTCAACAGTAAAAGATCGAAACTTAAATAAAACATCACACATACGACAAATCTCGATAATCAATTGTTCTCGACTCTCTTCGCGCTCTTTCCACACACCAACTCTCCGCACACTCCGCACACAACTCTAACTCTGCTGCTCTCTCTCTCTCTCTCTCTCTAACTAACTGTAGTAGTAGTAGTTTATTAATGTCCTCAGCATAACGTGATGAATAGGACAAACTAACTCTGCATAACGCCTTGTATATACATCTGGTTAATCAGGTTCATTAATATGCAGAAAGCATCGAATCGTTCGATCACGCGTAAAATACATCACCTCATACAACCTCATCACGTACCTCATATAGTCATCCGCGAACGAAAGT
The DNA here is from genome assembly GCA_011800805.1 of Hirudo medicinalis. Lineage (NCBI taxonomy): Eukaryota > Metazoa > Annelida > Clitellata > Hirudinida > Hirudinidae > Hirudo > Hirudo medicinalis. Next base: position 86,973 of record MPNW01000298.1, read on the forward strand.
AAAATCTAAAAATGTTCAAGTCAAGTCACGGTTACGCCTGCTAAGGAATGATAAGTTCGTTGTTATGATCATGTTAATTCTGGGATCCTATGTTGATTAATGACAAAGCTGAAAATTACCCAGCCTGCACTACTCACTCCCGCCCTTGGGAAGCTATATAAATACTTGAATGATTAGTGCCTTCGCGTTTATGCAACGGACTTTAATCAAATAAATAAATAAATAAATAGTGCCTTCGCGATTTTTTTGGAATGTCCGGCCCAATCAAAACTGAGAAGAGCAATAAGGGACAAAATAAATCCACTGGAGTTGAGTTCCATGCTTAGCAATACTGCTAGTGTGGAGCTAATATATCAGTGGATTTATAAAAACCGCCGAAATCTGATTTGACCATCGA
>MPNW01000298.1:88159-124843 GCA_011800805.1 Hirudo medicinalis
TGACCATCGATATGAACGTTGTTGTTGTTGTCTTTGTTTGTTGCTTTTATCTTCTGTTGTCCTCGTTGTTGTCCTATTCATCACGTTATGCTGAGGACATTAATAAAATACTACTACTACTACTACTGCCTTCGCGAAGTCCAAATAATCTTAGTTATGCAACGGACTTTAATCAAATAAATAAATAAATAAATAGTGCCTTCGCAGTCCTAATCATCTAGCTATGCAACGGACGTTAATAAACAAAAACAAAAAGTGCCTTCGCACTTAGTCTTGTTCAAGTTATGCTGAGGACATTAATAAAATACTACTACTGCTACCGCTACCACTACCACTACCACTACCACTACCACTACCACTACCACTACCACTACCACTACCACTACCACTACCACTACAACTACTACTACTACTACAACTACTGCCTTCGCATCCGATACAAACATATATGGCACTCAAAAAATCTACCAATTAAAATCAATTGCAGTTAGCAATTAGTCGATTATTTAACTACTAACATCAACTGAAATTCATGCAAACCTTCACGCGGGATGAAGCAACGATCACTACATTCTTTGCATTGAAGCAAGCAATCTTAAGGAATCTATATTTAGAAGCAATCATACCTGAGTATTTGGATATTTTCACAAATTGTTTCAGTCGCGAGCTGATTTTAGACTAAAAGAATAAACTTATCAATTCAAATAAATTACTGTATGGAGTTTGTTAGATTTTAAAAATCAGCGAAGCGCATTCATAAACCAAAGATGGTTATAAACTATGAACTTTGTTTCATGAACTTCAGAACTTGGCAGTACAGGCCCAAGATTGTTTCGCATATTATGCCATGCTATTAGGGATCCACCAGGGACCTCGGTCCCGACAAATTGTAGCCGGGGTTTAGTCGGGAAATGAAGTAAACTATTGGGACTGATGTTTAAGAAATTTGAACCATTTTATTTTGCAAGGGACTTAGAAGGGACTTATTCCACATCGGACTCCAAGTTGTCATAAAATCAATCGTTTGGGTGAATAAAGTCGTTGGGTACGTGCAGCAATTACATATAACAACACATTATTCTTAACTTATACTTAAGTACAGTAATGTTTACAAGTTTATTTGGTAAAAGTCCCACTTCGTTCCTCTGAATGCATTTTGTCACTTTAAATTCCCATTCACTTTCATTTGAGTTAGGAGTTGGGCTTAAATACATTCTTGTCAATTTTGCCCATCCACTATCGCATCATCTTCAAAATAGAATAATCATTACATAACGAACTCCTGCGACATCCAATCCATACTACCTCCATCACCTCATTTATCAGCACCGCACACCTGATCGCCATCATTCAGCTCCCACCATCCGCTTGTACCAACCATAGGTCCATAGGTCATCCCTCCATGCAGAGGCTTCTCATATGCTTCCCTAATGTCTGGAATGAACTAACCCCTCTCCCTCGTAAGGGCTCAACTATACCTGGAGCTTTTCAAACCTCATCTGAAACCCATCTCTATAGGAATTATCATGAAACCGGGAAAATGGGACACAAGACTTCTGACGCCATGCCTTACAAATTAACTGTTATTATTTATACTATTTGCCAAGGCTAGAAGCTCTTTCCGGCACACCTTCCAGATGGATAAGATTATCCGAAACACCTATGAGAGTCTTTTTCAAATACGATTCTATTTCTGCCTTTTCAGAAGTATATGTGTGTAGCATGGAAGACTGCAGGAGCACACGTACACAGCACAAAGATGCGCGAAGTCATTGGAGAACTTCGGCCTGCCTGTGCCCAGATTCCGGTGTACCAAGCTTCAGCAACAGGACAAAGAACTTCGTCCTAGGCAGCAGGACCAGTGATTGACCGCGAATCCTTTGTGTGAGGAGCTACCGCAATCCTCCCGAGAGTCTATATAAGGAACCAGGCGGAGCGAATCTTTCACTTCCTCTCTTCCTCCCGAATCTTCACTTGTGACGTTTACCTTTCCTTCGAACTTTTTCTTTATCTCGCTTGATTCTTAGTCTTACTCTTGCTCATAGCTTACCATGCGAATTCTTTTCGAGTGGTGTTCATTCTGTGAATAAAAACCTGTAAATATATCAGTTGTGTTTTGTCAGATCCGCAACAAGACTCATCCAGGAGGCATCACGAAGAGAATATTCGTACAAACCGCTGGAAGAGAAGTTAGATATGGATGTCCAGATGAGAAGAGTCTGTAATTACTTAAATTCGAGTAGCTAGCTAAAGTTTGAAACAAGAAAGCGGGTTGATTGCACTTTAACAGATACATTTATACATGAACATCAGACTGACAATCAAAAGCCAAAATTGAAGTCTAATTTATTAAATTTCGAAAATTCATGAGGCAACAGTTGCTAGTCTGGACATTAACGTCGAGCTGAGGGTACCCTCTTGTTCCTCAAAGGCTAGAATTGCCTCTGTCTTCGCAATCTCTTCTTGAGCTCTGAATTTCCTTCCAGAACAGAGTTGCGGCATGATTTCACTTACTCTGCTGTCTTTGGAGTTGAGTTGATATATATATATATATAATTATATACTAAGAAATTATAAAATTATAATCTATGCATTATACATATGTAAATTAATGTTAATGTTTAGACAAAAAGACCACTATTTATTCAGCTACATTTATTCTATTGCATTAGAATTGGTAATACATTTTTTTCTGAAATAAATTTTGAAATATTTGAATGAATCTTACGAATCAAAATGAATTTACGCGTGAGATTGTTTTGGTCGTGTATTTTAAACACTAGGTCGGGTAAAGACGTGTCGTGGTTGCATTACATATTTTAGGGTCCTTTAAGTTTATCTTTCAAAAAGAGAATTACTCTGCCGTTGACATCATTTGAATCATCAAAGTTCCGCGAGGATGTCTTTTTGAAAAATCTTAAAATCAAGATATCTTATAAAATTAAATAGCCTGAAATAGTAATCTGAGAATCAAATATTACTGTGGATTGGTGGGTGGAATATTTTTACCGGAACTAACCTATGCGATGCTTGGCATGAAAATTGCCACTTTGCCAAAGATGGCCTTAATGAGACGGAAGCAGATTATGTTCTTATTGTTCCTGCTTCTTTGTTATGCATTGTTCCAGAACATATACGAGAGTAAAATGTTACCATCCTCTGTTACAGGGGATGAATCAGATATACCATTTCTTAAGAAATCTTTCCATAGGTTAAAACTAAATATCAGCAAGACATCTATTCACTTACATATTCATGATGGGAATGACAGCAAGGTCTTGGAGGCAGTGATTGGTGAAAACATAAAAACTCCTTTACAACCGAGAATAGTCAAAGACTACGATAACATTTTTGAAATCAGTTTTGGCTCTTCTATCAGTCTTCGATTAAAATTCTACAAGCTAGGGAATGAGACGGATTGTTACAAAGTTTTCTGGACTACAACTATGGGCAACAGAGTGGATTATGACTCCCATCAAGATCGAGTCAACATTGGTGATTCTTATTGGTATGGGGGTGCCCTCATGCATGAATCTTACTGGCCATTAAATGGCAAGAGTCACTCTCTGGCACCATTTGTGACAGGCAACTCCTACCATAATGACTATGGGAGCATTCAGGAAAGGTTCTGGTTGTCCTCAATGGGATCATCCATCTTCATCCAGTATGATGTTCCTCTCTTTGTTGACATCAATCGCTTGACTCCTGGCTGGCTGACCCTGGTTGCCAGTTACAAGAAACCCTATAGGCCCACAGCTGACAACCTCCTCCACCTCAATTACACCTTGTGCTCCTGTGAGAGTAAACATCCAAAGCAGATGTTTCTGGCAGCAGCAGGAAGATTCTGGAAATACCCACTGGCCGTACCCAATGAGGACCTCTTCCGATACCCCACGTGGTCGACATGGGCAGCCTTCAAGCGTTCAATAAGTTCAGACATCCTAATATCGTTCGCAAACAAAATCGCCTCCCATGGTTTGAGATGCTCGCAGATCATCATTGATGATGGTTGGATGACTCATTATGGGGATTTCAAGTTCAATTCCAACCTTTTCCCGGATCCAAGGGAACTGGTCATGGAACTGAGGAGAATTCTGAATGCCTCAGTGTCTTTGTGGGTCCACCCTTTTTCCAGTTGCTTGTCTCGTAACTTTTGGAAGCGAGACTCGGATGGAGAATCCTTATGGGTGAGGAGCTATTTTGATTGGCTACCAAGCCAAGTCATCTGGTGGAATGGTCTGGGATCCCTGCTGGACTTGACCAATGACGAAGCTTTCGACTGGTACTTGCTCGAATTGGAGTTACTCCAAAAGCAATACGGCATCGACTCATTCAAGTTTGATGCCGGAGAATCCACATGGTTGCCAAGCAACGGAGTTGTCAAGGGAGATCTCTCCAATCCGAACGTGTACACGAGACTCTTTTCAGAAATTGCTTACAGGTCTGATATGGATGGCAGGAAGTCACAAGAAGTGAGGTCGCTAGTGTCATCTCAGGGTCTTCCAATTTTCGCTCGACTCATCGACAAGAACTCGGACTGGGGAGGAGACAACGGAATTCGTTCCATCATCCCCCAGACTCTCACCATGGGCATCATTGGGTATCCGTTTGTGTTCCCAGACATGATTGGGGGAAATGGCTATTACGGGATCTTCATACACTTCACCGTGCTGCCGGAGAGGGAGCTGTTTATCAGGTGGTTGCAGGTGGGTTATAGAGATGACTATGATGACAATGATGATAGTGGAGATGTTAATAGAGTTGATGTCAAGAACTAATTTATGAACTACCATTCATTTGCACTGATGTTGTTGAGTTGTTAATAAAGATCAAGTCTCATGAAGTATTACATTAAATTTGAGATTGTTTCTCCAAAACACTTGAATTTTTTCTGTTTTTTATTTTTATTCTACTATAATCATGAAAAGGCTTTTTCCAACTAACAATTGTGCTCAACTCATGGTAAAATTTTAATGTACCACTTTTAATGTACATCTGTACTCACCATCCAGCTCTCGGCCCTTATGCCGGCCATGCAGTTTTCCATCCCACCGTGGTCCTATGATGAAGAAGTGGTCCAAATTGCCAGGGCCATGTCCAAAGTACATCTGACCTTCTCGAACCTCATCATTTCTTTGGCCCAGGAGGCTGTCAAGACTGGAGCACCAATAATCAGGCCTCTGTGGTGGTTAAATGAAGGACGGAATGGGATCCATTCGATGTTGAAAAGTGATGAGAAAGAAATCCTAACCTCCGACACCCAGTTTTTGCTCGGGGATGATGTGGTAGTGGCACCGATACTGGAGAAGGGAGCCAGGAAGAGAAAAGTGTACCTGCCCGATGGAAACTGGACCAGAGTAGGTTTTGAGAACCACTACAAGGGGGACGAATGGTATGACATCGAGGTGCCCTTAAACCAACTGGCCTATTTTGTTAGGTCATCATATGGACTTACACTGTTTTAATTTTTAGCTGGAAATATATGCAATTATATTTTTTTTAAATACATGTATGGCTTCCCGCATAATTGAGTTGAGATTTCATGTTTTCATTTACAATTTGCTTGAAGGCTTCAAATTCAATTGAGATTTTAAATTCTGATTTTGAGGAAAGTGCATGCTTCTAAAAGTTCATTGCTCGCAGTATTCGGATGTAGTTTCAAACTTTTTCGGTCTGAGCTCTCAACTACCAGCACTCGGCAAGACAATTTTGTTGGACTTCATTCTGCTTTTTATTTACTTGTTTGAATATCTTTTTCTTTCTTGAAAAAGTGCAAACTCCAACATTTGCCCAATGTCGGTGCTTCAAAAGCATCCATATACTGGATTCTTACAAGGCAAATTATTTTATAAATAATAGATGGAGTGCCACAAATAAAATGTGGTCATATCGTAAAAGCGAAGTTATGAACCAAATATTTTGCCAGACACCTTTGGGCCTTTTCCTTTTGTGGCTTGAAAATTTCTAATGGCAGTTCATCTAGTGCATTTTTTGTTACTTATGATTGGCTTTGCTTGAAAGTTTGGATTTTATTGATAGTTTCATTATATTCTGCAGATAATAGATTAATTACTACAAATGAATTTTAGTTTTTGGCTTTGAATGACAACTGTTGATTGCTGAACATTTCAATAAGTGCTTAAATCGAATTGATTGTTTGCAAAATAATTTTTCTGTTTAGCAACCACATTTTTCCTCGTTATTCCACTGGAAGTAGTATGTTTTTGTGATTTATTTTCTGTATGATTGCTTTGCACTTTGATGCTTTTTAGTAGTAGGGGGTCACTCAGAATAGCATTATCCCAACAAAGTTTTTTGCCACGTCTAGTTTGCTCGAAGTCGTTCGATATTGTAATGATCACATTTGATTGAAGCTGGATTATTGGATTGGACCATTAATCCAGTGTTCAGTTTCTCGAGGGTTTGCCTGGGCCATACCTCCTAAACATCTCTTTTTTATCGTTAACTTGTTACGTTCCGAGTGTTCTGCTACTTCAGTTGTTTTTTTTTAAATTTCTCTTGAAAAATGTTCATCAGCATTTATTATGAATCATCAAATGTTTTGGTTATGTCTTAAAGTTTTTTGTTACTTTTTAGCATACCGATTGTTAATGTATTATATCATAAACCACTATTAATAAGCAAATCGCAAATCCAGAGAGGTTTTGCTGCATCAGAAAAGTGCTTCAGTATTAATATTTCATTGCATTTTAGGATGTTAACCTGTGACATCTCGACCGATGTCTGCCGTTGCAATACTTCAATGATAAGGCGTGATGATATGATATGAAAGTTAGCAGTGAATTGGTTCCAACAAACTCGAGCTTTGCATGCTGGCATTCTCCAGAGTGGTTTTGTTTCAGGCATTTTTTCCATTGAATTTTTGTGTCAGCTTCAGAGTTTTCATGTTTACAATGTTGGAGGTGTTAGAATGTATTCCCTCCTTCTGAGTCGTCTTACCACATGTCCGGCTACCAATAAATGCATCTTTGCTTGATCTTTGACAGATTAATTTTTTACTCTTGTTTTATTTGAATGTTTTGACGGTTTTAGTGGATGTATAATTATTTATAATCTATAATATCAAACATTAAGTGCGTGTGTATGTCTGTCTGTTCCAAGTACTCTTCCCAAACGGTGAACGGTAGCGACTTGAAATTTGCATACGTCATTCCCTAAGCCATTTAACAGGTCAACTATTTTCAGGTGCTATTTTCAACTTTTAAGTTTTTCAACTTTCACCTTTTCCTAACTCGAGAGCTGAAAGCGATTAGCGTCCCGACCGCATCACTCGGAAAACAGCACACCTCAGGGCAGCATTTTGATTCCACTTATTTTCATTATCATGATGAACGGAGTGACAAGACCGATAAAGGGAGTCCAGCTGTCGATATATGCAGACGATATCGCCCTTTGGACCACCGGTTTAAAACTGGGCGATATTACGTCCCGCATGCAAAAACAACTGAACGAAACAGCTAAGTTCTTATTTGCCAATGGTTTTAAAACATCCACTTGTAAGTTGCAAGCAGTTCTTTTCCGCAGAAACAGAACGGACGCCAACGTCAAGCTCAGCACTGCTACCTTCTTGGGCATCGTCTTAGAAGAGAGGCTAACTTGGAGCGCCTCGCAAGCAGTAGAGCAAAGATGCTTAAAGCGTCTTAATGCCTTGAGAGCAATCTCTGGCAGCTCATGGGGAGCGAGTAAGTCAAGTGGATTATTTGCTTGTCGTTGACTATTTCAGTAAATATCCGGAAGTTGCCCGCTTAGAAAACAAGACAGCCGCAGCCATTATCTCAAAACTGAAGTCCATATTCTCCGGACATGGCATTCCAATGACTGTAATTTCAGATAACATACCCTTTAACTCAGAAAGTTTTAGAAGTTTTGCAATGGAATGGGGTTTCCAGTGGTTATATCACCAGTCCAGGCAATATTCAGTCAAATGGAATGGTTGAAAGACATATCCAGACCATCAAGAATGTCCTGAAGAAGGCTGAAGAAGCAAGGACAGACCAACATCTTCTCTGTTAAGCCTGAGGAATACTCCAATTTCAGAGATCAATATGTCTCCAGCGCAGCTTCTTTTCAGCCGCAGATTGCGGTACACACTTCCCGTGTTAAGCAATAAGTTATTGCCCCATGTGGTTAAGGAATGCGAAGGAGCAATTAACTCAACAGCAGCAGAAGACAATAGAGGTGCACAACCGACTTCACTCTGCCCAACATCGAATTCCCACTCCAGGTAAACCTATAAGATTTCGAATAGATAATGGATGGAGGAGAGGAGAGGTAAAGTCTGCCATGGGTTCAAGAAGATATCTGGTGACGACTTCAGACGGCCGTGATTTTGTAAGGAACCGACGATTCCTGTTCCCGACAAAAGAACAACACACAACTGGTGTTGGACTAGTCAGACAGAAAACAAAGACATTGAGGAACCTGCAAGCACATCAGCTCAGATGGAAAATCCAACGGTGTTCCAGGCGGAAGCTCCGATTGTGCTTCAGACAGAAACACCCCTTCAGAAATCAGCCCTTGTTGAGGAAGAAGGAAGCCTTATTACCTCCACATGTGGAAGACATCAAACCCCCACGCCGATATGGTTTTGACTGAACTCAACGCTTCGGAGGGAGATGTCATATATTTGGATTTTGTTGTCTATGATTTTCAGTAATCCTAGGCGGGACTTCCGCTCTCCTTTGTTTTTCAGTTGACTCGATGTAAATAAATTCGGTTTTAAACACGACAAAGAGCGTCTACGAGAAGATCCAGGCGCAGGCTCTTGCAATCTGCTGCGGCAGCATGCGTGGAATCAGCACTGCATCACTACAGGTGGAGTGTGGAGGTTCTCCGCACGATCTTCGCCGACAGCCGAAGCTCATGGCGTATCATGCACTCAGAACAATTACAAATAAAAACGAAGCAAGAAGTTGTTATTCTCTTTTAGATAAGAATAAAAATAAAACACAAGCTAGGCTCCATCTGATGATGAAGAAGAAAAAGCAGCTCACGCCGTTAGAAACAAGCGCTCATTCCGAGAAACTTCGTCGAAGATTTTCAGAAAAGAACAAACAGGAAAAGGCTGGACGAAATAGCTCCCTGGGGGCTAAAGCTCCCAAAATTTGTTCAATCGAACCTTTCCTTCAGTAATGGTGATCCCTTGAGGACGCTAGTAACCAAGGAAAGGATCGAGGACCCACGAGGGAACCTCCTATGTTTCACGGACGCCTCAAAGACGGAAGACGGCAGAGCGGGGATCGGAATATACATCACACAGAAAGATTTGAAGCTCAGTATCAGAACTTCAAGTCACAGCAGCATCAGCTCCACGGAACTAGCAGCCATCGATAGTTGCTTGCTGCACGTGAAGGAACCCTACCAGAGGGAGACCCTCAACATAGTCATTTTCACTGACTCCCTAAGTTTTCTGATGAACTTTGAAGAAAGCAACAATGCCTATAACGACTCCGATGTTTGCAGTATTCTTTCTACTATTTCAGAGTTTAATTAAAAAAGGCAAAGAAGTCACACTGGTCTGGGTACTTGCCCATGTTGAAATTCCTGGAAATGAGCAAGCGGACGCCTTGGCAAAAGCTGCTACAACCAAGGATACAACTGAGTGCTAGATTCCGGCAACAATCAAGGACATAAAGAGGATCATCGACCAAAATGTCCTACAGACCAGATGGGAAGACAAAGAAGAGAAGCAGTATAAGCTAGTGGAGAAAAGAGTGAAGGTAAAGAGCAAATTCAAATGTGCCTGAAGGAGGAAGGAGACTTTGATCTCTAAACTCCGTCTTGGAAAATGCGCTCTAAAAAAAGACACCTCTTTAAGATGACGCAGACGGTAAATGCCAAACCTGTCCTCAGGAAGATGAGACTGTCCAGCATTTCCTAATGGAATGTCCGACCCAATCAAGCCTGAGAAGAGCAATAAGGGACAAAATAAATTTACTGGAGTTAAGTTCCATGCTTAGCAATACTGCTAGTGTGGAGCTAATATACCAGTGGATTTATAAAAACCGCCGAAATCTGATGTGACCATCTATCTTTTGTCTTCGTTGTTGTCCTATTCATCAAGTTATGCTGAGGACATTAATAAAATACTACTACTACTGCTTCTGCTACTGCTGCTGCTGCTGATGCTGCTGCTGCTACTGCTACTGCTACTGCTACTGCTACTGCTACTGCTACTGCTACTGCTACTGCTACTACTACTACTACTACTACTACTACTACTACAAGCGTTTTGCTCTCGCATGGTCTAATGTTTTAAACTCGCGATGGCGGCATTAATAAAGATAGTTATAAGTTTAATTTCACTTAAAAATCAAGAGATGTTCAAGATCATTTTTAAAACCATGCCCTGGGATTGGTTATTCGTGATCTTTCATAAAAAACCAAGTTAATTGCTTGGTGTGTCAAAACAAGCTGCAAGCTTATTTCATCTGCTTCAGTTATTGTTACTGAGCCAGACCTCTCCAGTTCTCCATTAGTGAGATTAACCAAAAGTGGCTTGTTGATCATGCCACACTTTACGACTTTTAGGAGACTAGTTGTCCAGGAGAGTAATTAAATTTAAATTCGTATTTTGATCGGCTCATTACTTGAATTCATGTCCGAAATTTCGTGTGTTGTCGCTTATGGAGAAGAATGCAAGGAAAACTGACAGAAAACTGTTACGTTTATGACGAGACGACCCTGGTTATAACTGGAGAGCATTTGAGTCATTCTAGGTGATGATAAGCATACTGACAACAATCGCATTGACGCTTACCGGAGTCCTCGGTGGAAATTCAAATCCAAGACTGATAAAGATTTTAAATATTTCTTTAGCTACTTTTTAAATAAGCAATTAGAAGTGCAACTGGTCTCTTGTCCGAAATTTCATGAGTGGGCGGATGGATGGGCGGTTTAGAGAGTGACTTCTCCAAATGGCTCCTTTTGCATCCGGGCACAAATACCTTTCATCATTTGCTTATAATAAAACCTATTGACTCGCTCCATACTTCCATGGATAATCCATGGAATATCTGTTCACCTTTTGTCATCAATGTCATCCTCATCGTCATCCTCATCTCTTCTTGATTATTGACCCATCATCCAAGCGCACCTTGGAGCCTCTTTCCTCGTGACTGATAATAGACTTTTACTACCATAGACGCTGTGCCATATCCGAGCACAAGACTATTTATAATCCGGCGTGGAAAACCAAACATTTCGATTTTACAGGATCGAAACATTTGCATTAGTCGAATGGAAAGCTAAATGAGTTGAGAGATATTAATAACTCGTTCTCAAACTTCGCTCTTTACCATGCAGGATGAGCTGACTTGAACTTTTTGAACCAGAAGAAAGGATGTGTTTCAGCATATTTTTCTCGAACTTCCGTCCTTCCACTCCTTCCTCCGCTTCTTTTTTAAAAGCTTCTTTGCTTAAAGAAAAATAAACTATTTTTATTCAGCCTCGTGTAGTTGGTTGTGTCGAAGTATTTGTTAATTAACTTTATACAAATGTATAGCCAGAGGATAAAGTCGAAAGTAGAAACAATTTTAGTTGCTTTTTTTTGTGTTTCACTCGTTTATTGTGGAGTAAACAAACAAGCTGTATTAACAGGCAAAAGATTAAACAAAACCAAAACCCCAGCTAGGATTATCCTAATAATTTCGTTTACAAGCAACCAGTTTGGATAAATATTGAGCTAATTAAGAAAGGTCAATAAATTGAGAATACGAGATGGATCGACTGCAGGATATGAATTTTCACAAGCCTTAAGAATAATGACAGCGTTTTAGACTTGGTATGGCTGAATATGTTCAAGGCTCACGAAATGCAGTTTTTCATATCTCATTATTTTCATCATGAGTGTGCGTGTTGTCTGTAATAGTGCCTCCACCTCATAGGATTACAAGTTTTGTAACTTTTGTAAGTAATGTAACTTTGAACAATGTACAATATATTTATTATGATTTTAGCAGGGTTATAATTAATTAGTGACAAAACAAATTAAATTTATAAAATTTTAACTGGTTCAAGTATCGACTGCTAAATTGCTAAACGATGGTCCAAAATGTGGCGCTCGAAAATGGAAGCGCACAAAAATTTGTCTTATCGACTTTGAAAATGTTCTTTTTATCTCCTGTCAATAAACGACAACCTTTTGTGACTCCTCAATTTATCAATGCATGAGTAGATACAATTTTTACAAGCATTTCGAGATCGAATCTTTGGAAAAGATAAGATAAGCCTTTTCCGATGTTAAAGCCTGGATGGTCTAAGGTTTGTAATCCCTGAAAACAACGAAGAAATATGAAATGCCTGTCCTGATTTAAAAGCAGATTTCTCGCGTTTTTGAACAATTGAAATTATTGTTGCATTTACCGTCTGGCGTGAAAGTGAAATGTGCATCTCTCAAAGTGCTTTTGGTTATTGCTTACATATAAAAAAATAAAATGTCTCAATGATAGAATGAATGAATTAATTTACAAATTAAGTTTAATTGCTAAGTGATAGAGTTATAGTGGTACAGTTACAGTAGTTACTTGATTCCATAATAATAACTTAATTGTTGAATTTGATAATTTAAACGTCGTGCACGATTGAAACAACGACATGAAATTATTTGAAGCCACAAACCGGTGGTATCGATTAAACCATGATCGAAGAGAGACGTAACTGACATTAACTAGGTTACGTTAAGTTATTACATCATCTACCTTTTATTGTTAATAATGTACTTGTTAGGATGCTACAATTTCCTAATCTTCGTTATTTTCCAAGTATTAGCAATTCAAGAGGTTCGCTCAGGTGGAATCAAGTGGATCGCAGTCTATTTCTTGAGACTTCCTAGGAATCTAATAATAACTTCGTTCACAATTAAAATCATTCATCGATTTCCTCGTGGGATTCACTCGTGGTTCGTAAGTTTCGACAAGGTATATAAAGATGTACTCCATTGTGGCTTGCGTGTTGGTGCTCTGAAGCCGTGGGAATGCTGACGTGGCTCTTGATCGTCTCGATAGCTGGCTTATCCTCATCAGGTAATTTTGATTTTTGGGGAGACTCCTAGTGCCAGCGGTTAGGTTAGTTAATATGGTGTGGTTCTAGTCTGGTTTGTGAGGAATGGTTATAGTACGTAACTGTAACGGTTGCTTGTACAGGTGTTTATTTATTCGTAAGAAGTTAGCAGAGATGAAAAAATAATTTATTTGCAATCACCATATATACATACATTCTATTGGCAGCGAATACTATGTGGTTCTATCGGTTCAGCGAGAAACATGGGTTCTTAATAAAAAGACGCAATTAAACTTTTTTCAGAATTTCTGAAAGGATGCTATTTCACCAACTGGTCTCAGGACAGAGGTCCTTTCCAGCACTTTCCTGAAGACATCGATGTCAACCTCTGCACTCACCTGTTCTTTGCCTTTGCCAAACTGTCCGACAACCAACTGAAACCTTGGAAGTGGAGTGACGAGACATTTCCTTGTCACGTAGGACTGTAAGTCGACTTTCATTTGCAAACTGTTTTATCGTAAGCATTTATCACAGCGTAGGTGGATCAATTTTATTGTATGGCAAGACAATATAAACTAAACTGCATTTCATAGCATTTCGACTATAATTTAGAACTAAAAACTTAATCTCATTATGACTTAAGGTGAATCGTCAAAAATATGCCAAAAAGTCATTTAAAGCAAGCTGTTAATATCCTGATTAAAATCACAAAATTAATTCTAAAGTTAAGTTAAACCATCAACTTCTAACTTGATACTTCAATGGAAGAACATTGAATTTCAGGTATGCTCGACTAAATAAACTGAAAGAGAAGAAGCCAGAGCTGAAGACACTCCTTGCAGTTGGAGGATGGAGTGCCGGAACTGGTGAAATGACCAGCATGTTGTCGACCAAGGAAAACAGAACTCAGTTCATTGAGACTTCAATCAAGTTTCTGAGAAAAAGGGATTTTGATGGATTGGATCTTGTCTTTGAATACCCTGGAAGCAGAGAAAGTCCCCCTGAAGACAAGCAGCGATTCACTCTTTTGGTCAAGGTTTAAAGTTTAAAACTTAGCTAAACAAAGTAATTTTCTCAAAATGTGACATAATAATGTAACATAAAAGTAACGTAATTCAACGAATTCTATTGTGAAATATTTCTAACAGGAACTTCGCGAGGCTTTTGAAAATGAAGAACTTTCAGCTCACCAATCGAAACTGCTCCTCACTGCCACGGTATCTGGTAAAAGAGAATCCATTGATGCGGCTTATGAAGTCGACATTCTCAACGGGTAGGTCACTTATGCAGAAACTGATTAATAGGCACTTGAAACTTGTTAAGCAGTTTTCCATTTTAAGATTGATATTTAACTGAATAAAATGTTTTTTTCAGGAAGTCTGCCCATTTATCGATGCGTGGAATTTAATCATTGTTCATTTTATTGGAATAATAATTTTCTACTTTTACCTTTTTCACCAGGCTGTTTGATCTCATAAACTTGATGACATACGACTTTCATGGAGCCTGGGAATCAGTCACTGGTCACAACGCACCATTGTCATCGACAGACGACCTCAGCGTGGTAGGGCAATTTTAGAAAATACATTTTAGTTATTTTAGAGCGTCCATTTACGTTCAACTTAATTAATATAACCTTGAACCAATTGCAATTTTGTCCAGGATTGGAGCGCTAAATATTTGGTCTCGAAGGGCGTTGATCCATCCAAGGTCCTGATTGGAATGTCAGGATATGGAAGGTGCTACACGTTGAAATCCGCTGAAGAAAATGGTATGGGTGCTTCTGCAATTGGTCCCTGTATAGCTGGCGAGTTCACCAAGGAGGCTGGAATCCTTTCGCACTTCGAGGTTTGATCAACCTCTGCTTTTCTGGATCTTTTGTAGGAAATAAATAAATTCCATAATTTAATACTCAACCAATGCTAAGTATTTTAACAAATATATTTTATGCAGATATGCAAACTTCTCCAAGACTCATCCTCAAAAGTGCAATGGTCTGAAGAACTATTGGTTCCTTATTTGACTAATGGAGACCTTTGGGTTGGATATGACGATGGCAAAAGTCTAAAATTGAAGGTTTGACTGAACAGAATTATTATACTTTTATTAACTTCCGTGCCAAGCACCTAGATAAAAGCAAATTCATCAAATTCACATCATTGATGACATCATTTAAATTTATTTTTATAAATTTCAGGTGGATTACCTGAAAAAATCCGGCTTCGCTGGCTGGTTCTTCTGGGATACTTCACTGGACGACTTCAAGGGAGCAGCATGTGGATCCGATAGGTATCCCCTTCTGACAACTTTGAAGGAGGCACTCGGCAATAAAGATGGTGAAATGTACGTTGTTATATTTATTTATATCTAGGACGCATTTTTATTGATTTATAAAACCAACTTTCAAAAGTATTTTTGTCAAACCGGTGGGAATTAAAAACGGTGACAAAATGATAATATGAGGGATAATATTCAGGCAAACATAATTCAAAAAAATGCAATATATAAATACTAAATTAAATTTTCAACGTTTCAAGCTTATATGAAATTTCAAACCACACCTCTGAGCCCACACCAACTGAATATTCAGCTACTCCGAAGTTCAATTGTTATGGAAGGACTGACGGGGACTACAAACATCCAACTGATTGCCAATCCTTTGTGACCTGCTCCAAAGGAGTTGATTCTGTCACAAAATGTCTTTCGGGTCTCTACTTCGATGATGTTACCAAAACTTGCAGGAATGAAGTCAGCCTGTCTGTAGAGAGGAAGAAAGAATGCAGATTAGTGTAATTGCATCTCTGATTTTGTTACTTATATCATAAATACTATAGTTAAACTATTAAGCAATTATGAAGTATAAAAATACTTACTTTACTTTTGACCGAACTCATTCTCTGTCCGTTCAATAAATGCGTTTCTATTTCTATTTTCACCCCTCGAAACTTCAATATAATTTGAATTCACCATTACTATTAGTTCAACAATACACAATTTGAATTTGTTAAGCCTTACTGAACCAGGAACGCCAGCATTAACTAATGGAGACTACAAACATCCAGTTGATTGTCATTCCTTTGTTATCTGCTCCAATGGTGCTGCCTCTGTTACCGAATGCCCTCCGAAACTTTACTTCAACGATGTGACGAAGTCATGCGTCAATGGTTATGACCTCTATGTAGAGAGGAAGAAAGAATGTGGAATTAAGTATGAACACATTTCGATTCATCTACTGTATTTGAAACTTGGAATCAAACTTCACTAATTTCGAATTTCAAAACTTTTTTCATAAGGCCAGTAGCTGAATCAACGACAGCAATGACTACTCAGTCATTGATTGAACATCCAACTAGAATTCATCTCTGCAATGGAAAACCTGATGGAGACTACAAACATCCAACTGATTGCCAATACTTTGTGACCTGCTCAAATGAACTTTCATCTGTCACTGAATGTCCTTCCGGTCTCTACTTCGACGATTTGACGAAAACCTGCACCTACAGTCACAAACTGCCTGAAGAGAGAAAGAAAGAATGCGGATTGGAGTAATGAAATATGCATAGCGATTATTAAACTTCATTCGTCAATTTTATTTTATTTTTATATTTTGTTCAGGAAAACAACTGAAACAAGAAGTGAACCTTCAACAATTTCTCCTCTGAAGTTTGACTGCCATGAAAAACCTAACGGAGACTACAAACATCCAACTGATTGTCATTTCTTTGTGATGTGCTTCAATGAAGTTGCCTCTGTCAAGGAATGTCCTTCCGGTCTCTATTTCGATGATGTGAAGAAAACTTGCACCAACGGTTACAATATTCCTGAATGGAGAACGGCTGAATGCGGATTAGAGTAGTTATTTCACATTAATCATCAATTTTACAATTAAACTAAACGATTTTTAACTTTCGACACTTTTTTGAAGCCAAATTACTGACACGACAACAACTACAGGATATTCTACCCCCGATCCCCTCAAGTATTATTGCTACAGAAAGCCGAACGGAGACAACAAGCATCCAACTGATTGTCACTCCTTTGTGACGTGCTCCAACGGAATCTCATACGTCATGACCTGTCCTGCCAGGCTTTACTTCGATGAAGTGACCAACATCTGCGATTATGGCTACAACCTTCCCGAAGCAAGGAAGAAAGAATGTGAAGTCGAGTGAAAGGATTGTTACTTGTCTTTGCCAATAAACTCTGAAATGAATAAAGTTGCATTCAAAAAGTTGAATCGTTTCTCAGATGAGGTGCTTAAAAAAATGAAACGATTTAAAATTAAAAATACCGTTCGTCCAAACATGGTGTTATGAGGGAGTCACATAACATTAACTTTGTGTTATGTTGAATATTCACAACATCTTGTTGGCTCGATCGGAGACAGCCAACTTCACTAAAGTCGACAAAGAGTGTTTGGAGTTTCAGCTGAAGATATCCAACGTGAATGGTCTGCCCTCAGACCTTGAGTCATAGGAAGGCCTGTTGAATTTGGCCCTATCAGAAGACATTGTCGGCCATGTTCCCCATATTTTCATCAGCTACTAGAAAGCTCTTGCTGAGGCCGATTGAAAGCCTCAGTTGAAAGGTCGCATTCAACAATGAACAGATTCTTGACCAATCAACGATGCCGTTTACTCCCAGATCACGTGTACCATCTGATGCAACTGTCAGATGTTCGTGACCGCACATATTCAGAGTTGAACAGGGATCTGAAGATCTTGATCGGCAAGGCATAGGAGACGTGGTTGGAACAGCCAATAGCCTAACTAAGCGATCAAATCAACACTGTTATAAAAACATTGTTGTTAAAATGTTAGTAGCCAATAAAACCCATCATTCTTGCCTAGCTGTGGCCAGCATTGATTTTTTTAAAATTTGTTGTTAAGAATATGAATATTGCATGTGTATATTATATATTTACATTATCATTTGCTAGTTTTAATGTACCAGTTGTGCTTGGACATGCAAAATAAGAGCTAACACACAGATGCCACTGGGTCAATGGCCGGTGAAGACTATATCCAATGGGGGGAAGGTACTATCCTAGCTCTTGGTTAGCCTTTTTTATTCTTAATAGCAAAGCAGGAAGTCTGATTTTTATAAATAATGTTATAACCAAGCAACCTGATCATTCCACATAATGTGATAAAAGCATTGAATCTCCCTCGACATCTACTAAGCTCTCACTGACCAAATACCATCCACATATTAAGAAATCTTTTGTGTGTGGAAGTTTATGACGCTTCTGTGAGAGCACATGTTTATCACAATTAATAAACCACAATTAATTACAATTGTGCAGAATAGGTCTAGAATTGCTATTTTACGTGTTTATTTAATTGTTAATATTAATATAAAAATATAATAAATATAAACTTATAAAAATATAATTCACAAATTATAATATATAAGTTATCTGCTTAATATTTATCGAGGTTAAAATATCTCTATTTGCGCTCTAGGCATCTTTGTTTTTATTTACAAAAGAACTAATTGGGTTCGTTTCGAGTTATGTCTGCGCCGGCGCCGAATTTGGGAGGGCAAGGTGATTTGAAAATGTTTGGTGAATAGCCAACAGGCATATCTCAAGCTCACAACAGATATTTAAGTTGATTGTGAATAAAAACCCTGTCATTAAACCATATAATGTTATTTTTATACGTTCTGTTTTTCATAAAATAAGAGTTCTTTTTTGTGTACTTATGTTAAAAATTTGCCTTTTTTGTCTGTGCAGTCGTTATGTTTTACTAACTGAGATTTTATTATTACTGAAATGATCCTTTAATTAATTAAAGATCTTTAAGTGATTGCAGCTCTCCTTTTTGAAATAAATTTACAAGAACTCATTATTTATTTTATTTGTAGATTAATTATTAAATGTTCTATTTATTGATACAGATTTTTAATACATAAACAAACACAAAGTTTTTACAGAGCGTCAGAACAGAAAAATATTGGAGCAGCTTGAGGAGCAAAAGAAAAGATTAAGAACACAAACTTCCACTCAACCTTTGCCCAAAGAGTTGTTTATGGTTTTTGATTTGATGAGTAGATTTAGATGATATTTGTGTGAAGGATCAACAAACTTTCTAATACGGTGCTTTATTTCTATCAGATTTCCAATTGCCAATCATATAACTGCACCTCAGATTCTGGTGAGAAATTTTAGTTGTTTGACATCTGAGCAATGATTTTTGCAATTCTTGATTCAATTTGCACATTGTAATTTTTAGTTATTTTCATTGCATTTTAATAATATTTACAAGGTCCTAATAGCTACCTGATTTATTTGAAGCATCAAATTAACTTGAAATCTCTTTGCAGACTTCCTCAATTGATATTCAGATGACTCAAGCCCAGAGGACGGCCATCCAGGTAGAAATAAGTGTTTTTTTGTTGTTGTTGTCGAAGAGGAATTAACTCTTATTACTTCCAGCATGCTCATGCCAACTCAGTGGGCTACTTCACCACTCAAGATTCTGCTTTTGGCAATCTGATCCTCCCCGTACTCCCTAGGTTCGACAAATGAGTTCCTTCCATCCGTCCATGTTTGCCCAGAGAATCACCTGGCACCACAGCACCCATATTCATCTGGCTCTGACCATAATTTTTATCATCATCAAAGTCATTTACATTTGGGCCTGTTTATATGCTCTTCTTCTACAGCATCATGATGAGGATGAAGATGATGATGATGATGATGATGATAGTATAGATGAGTATAGTGTTGTAGATAGTAGTGATGATGAAGCATTAAATTATGACTTTGATCATCTTTGGTGAAATATTTTAAATGAAACATTGGTCTTCTGTTTTTAATTGTGTTGAGTATTTGCGAATAAGATTAAGTTCATTTGAAGTTACGAGCACGTAACTAAATACGAACATCACTAGTGTTCTTGTTGAGTCAAGAAATAGATAGAATTTTCCAAATAAATGTTTTCGCGCGAATGCGATTTATGACCACAAACCTTATTTGATAAGTTCCGTACAACAAAGCCTTAAAATGCATGGATATGTATTTAATGTACTGAGAAAGGTTGGGGAAAATTGGTAGATTGAGGCTTACTCGAAATCTTAATTTTGTGAGGGTCCCTAATCTCCTGTAGAATGTACTTACCCTCATGTCCACTCAGCATATATTAAACCCCTCTATATTTGTAGAATCAGGATAAGCTCCGCTGCACAACTGGGATGATTTTTACTTTAAAACCCCAAACGACTGGCTTTATTCTCAATTCCCAGATTTTTCGTTGTGAGAAAGTTGCCATTAAGCAGATTAACCTCATCGTTCGATGCATGTCGAACATAGTGACGAAAAACAAGATTTTTCAGCAATTTAATAATATCAAAAATATACTCGCAGCTTCCTCAATACTTTTGGCATTGTTATCAATAGCATTGGCTTTAAATTTAGAAGGTTAGCTTAAAAGTTTGAAATTTATTTTACTGTATTTCAGCGATATTTAGTAAATATTTATCCAAAATTCACTTTTAACATTACTTGACATTGCGTTTCCTCCTCATCTTTTGTTTTGCAGTTTGTTATTGCGAATTTTGGTGCTTGGTCGCCTATTATTTTTTGAGACTTCACACTAAATTTGAGAAGTATTTGTATTGTTAGTAACTTTGGTAAGTTTTTTTTTCTGTTTTCCCCATGTCCGTTAGAGGTGGAATACTGCAATTAAACTGGCCAACCAATTTCGTGATTTTCGTAAAATGTATACTTCCGAACTTTTAATATATGCATTCTTGAGTGTAACAAACTTATAAAATAAGGATTTGGATTTAAATGGCTGTAATTAAGGGTGAACATCTGTTATTGAACACAAGGAGTTAGAAGTTATTTGTTATTAAGCTGTTTAGTTAACCAATTATATGTTATAGTTCAAAAAAAATTCCACAACTTCAAAACTTTAAATTACAGCTCTTGGCATTCATGTTGTTATAACTAAATAATTTGCTTTGGAAGTGAATCTTATCTTACCTTATCTAAGATAACTAGTTATTTTTATAGAATAGATCGGGATGGATAAATTTATTGGATGCATGGTGTCTCTTGATTGTGGGGAGACTCTTGGAATTTACCAGGGTCAAGTGGAGTCTATAAATCCAGAGCAAGGAACTATAACCTTGATTAGGTCATTTCGAAATGGAGTTCCTTATAAACTGCCACAAGTCACACTCAGGTGGTGCATTTTATAACATTTATACCACATAAAAGGAATGTTAATTTAATGTGTTGCGTTACAGGTCCCAAGATATAAATCATTTAGAAATTATCCGAAGCTCTGAGGATGTCAAGTTAGCAGAGGGAAATGAACAATTCCCCATTGCATTGTCTGAGAAATCTGTGAATGGAAAAACTCAAACACCAACTTCTCCTCAGCCCAAAATTGCTCCTATCAAGCAGCTAGTTGTTTTAGGACAGACTAAAAATGAAAGCAGGGTGCCTGCATTTCCTGAAATAAGTATCAACTCAAAGAATAATCAATTTGCACAACCAGACCATTCCAGGTTGAATGGAATGCATCAACCAAAACAAAAAGGATTCAGCATAACTCCTCCAAACAACTCTGGGAAAAATCATCACTTTGAAAACGGGCAGAGAAGTTTCGAAAGTCCCAATGAGGATGATTTGCACAAATTTAAGAATTGCAACAAAGTGGTCTCTTCTCCCCAAACTCCACTTTACAAATCGCAGCCCAGCCACCGATGGGCAGGGGAAGCCAAACACAAAGATTCCTCCAAGAATCTATTTGTCCGACCTTCCAATTCTTTTACAGACCACTTTTACCATCAGCAACAAAGAGGTTAGTCACACCAGGGAATCTTGGCTGTTTATTAAATGATCACAAGTCATGAGTATTTGTTAAGTGATATATACTTCAGTACAAAAATTAAATTGACCTATAAAAATCTATAATTTGCATTGTTATAACTGCTTTTAATGAAAATGATTTTTTGTGATGCCAAGCTTTTAATTTGCTAAATCAGTCGAGATGAAACCATGGCTGTTGCATGGTTGCAAAGTAGAACTATTTTTTTTAGATAGTATCACGTTTGTTGCAAATGTTTCACAATTCCACTCTGGAGCTCCAACAGGGATCCTCGGAGGAGTTTCCCCCTTCAAACGTTTCGGCCCTATGATTCTCGTGAAAGCTCGCGATGGCTTCTCTATGCTGTGTACTCAATTTATGCAAACCGGACCCTAAATTTTCTTTGTAGCAGCAGTAGGAAGATAGAAGAATAATTTATAATAATAATAATTATTATTTAGAATTGAAATTCTATAGCCATCTTCTAATAGAATAGCATTGAACAGTTATTTAGTTCATTAAATGTCACGATCAAAACATAACTTCAGGGTACGATAACCAGTTTTCGCCCCTCCACAAACCATCCCGAGCCAAGCGCAACAATTCAGAGTGCTTCGACCACTGCGACGGAGACTTTGACGTCGAATTTGACTTTGAGAAAAACCTGGCCCTCTTTGACAAGGCAGCAGTTGCACAGGAGGTGAAAGGGTCGCAAAACAGCAACGCTCGCCAACCAAGGAACGGTTATCATCACCATCAAGAGAAATACAAATGCGACGAAAACATTCTCAAGGGGGTCGAATTTGCCAAACGTCAGATTTTTTTGGTCGACCAACAGAGCAAGAGGGAAGTTTCGGTCTTGGGTGAATACAGCACCGACCCCGGGATGGTCGTTCCGGGAGTTGCTCAGTGGGTTCGAGACAAATTGTTCTCTCTAGCAGACAAAATGGAGTTCAGCAGGGAGAAAGTGGTAGAGGCTTTCGGCAGGTGCATCTCCGATGCGATCCTCCAGTACCTTGGTGGTAGCACGAGGTATTTGCCACTTATTTATTTATTAAAATTATTTCCATATGCTTTGGCCAGGCAATGATGTTAACAGTCATATTTAATATGACAGACTAGCATAATACTGTTATCACTAAGTCAATTTAGTAATAAGCCTAATAATAATAATAACAGTTAATTTATATGATGCCTTTCTTACTAAATATTGTTGTTATTGTTCTTAGCTCATATTATTATGATTCCAATTAAGATTCGAAGCCAAAAACTTCCACCAGAGACCAAAAATAGTGATTCTTTGTGGCTCCAACCAATGGCAGTCCGCTGCCGCAATCACCTGCGGAAGGCTTCTCGCCAACAGGTCGTCGCATGTTGTCGTCTACCATGCACCCTTGAACCAGGGACTGAAGGAGGATGCTAACTTTACAGCTGAGATGAAGTTCTTCAAAATGACTGGAGGAACTTTGGTGACCAATGTCAAAGGTAGATAAAGCCATTGCACTCGACATGCTGCTAATATAATTTCTTTAAATATTGTTAGTTTTGCCGGTCTAAATTACAAGAGGCCTAATTTAAATTACCTGTAATATACCTGCTGTTCATCTCCTAGCATTACAAATCTTTGTTTTTTGTTTTAGAAATATTTTATTTTCTGTTTTAGATCTGCCAGTTCCCGACACCATCGACCTTGTTATTTCTACATTGGACTGCCAGTCTCCCAGTGCCCTCCTTGCTGAAGCAGCTAGATGGGCCACCAGCAAAAAAGCTCCCGTATTTTCCGTAGAGCCCTCTTTTGCCGGACCACCCCTCTTGGAGAGCAAGAGGTCCTTCGTTTGCGGACTGCCGGGGTGGTACGACAATGCAGTCGGCCAGGTCTGCTTCTGCGACATCGGTCTGCCCGAGGATATTTACAGGGCAGCTGGGATAGCTTACAAGTCACCATTCTTTGATAAGTTCTTTTTGACTCTACACAAAGTCAATTAGCCTCAACAACCTGATGTTGGCCTTGTTCTCTGAGTTAATCAAATCAGCCTGAATAGTTTTTTTTGAAGGATTATTTTGACCAAGTTAGAGACTGACGTTTACTCAATTTTGGAGCCTTCTTGAATCAATGAATTGTTTGATTGTAATCACAAGCCCGACAGTTTGGTTGACGATTGCACAAAAACATTTCACAACAGTAGTTGAACAAAGTAACAACGACATCTGAACTTCTGAATAAATCTCAGTGACTTGCGATGGAATGTCTAATTTTTATTTTGCTCTTCTGTGGGAGGAAGGAAGTTTGCTGGAAAAGCCAGTTATCATTTACTTGATGACATGCAAAATGAGCAGAATTTAAGAATACAATTGAATTTGTTGAGATGTGCTTAATTCGCATGTTAAGTCATGTGTTAAAAATATGTGAAGCGTGCCAAATATTCATGTAACTAGTTACAGTAATGTCTGGTGGGGTCATTCTGCATAATGATTATAACACCCTGTATTATCACATAAATTGCTCAAAAGCTGTGAGCCTAATGAACTTTAAGCAAATGCAAATTAGGCTGGAATGGAGTAATAATGAATGTTCAACATTGTTATCATGGTACTCACTGAACTACTCATCCACTGCAGAGTTTCTAATTCTTCTTCTATGATTTTCCGATCCTGCGTAAGAACACGTGAATATGAAAGTTCTCGACGTCATGCATTCTTTACATCCATGTGATTGTCATCCATAGTTACCAAAGATAATGATCGTAACTAAAGTCTGTTCGTATGTTATTATGTAACCCTCATAACTAATATAAAAACTTGTAACATATATCAATGTCTTAAAATCAACAGGAGGTTTCAAGTTTAATGTTGAAAGTTCACCTCTTTAACCCTCTAATGATCTCGGGGTGCAAATGCCACCCAGGTTGCATTTTGTTCTAAAACTCATCCCAGAAGAACTCAAAATATGAAACCCAAATTTTTTGACTTATTTATGAGCACTTATTTATGTACTTATGATCATCTATGATTTATTTCCCTAATAATGTAACTCAAATATTTTCAGAGATATTTGAGCATTATACATTACTGTCACCTGTGTAATTGCACCTCACGTTATAAATGCACGTTTATGCTTCAATTTTGAAGCTCTGCGTGTTTTCTTCTTTTTTATATTACTTGTTCTTTGCTGAATGACTTCATAGAAGAGAGGAGGTGCATAATTTTAACACAAGTTAACAACAATGGCGAGCAATGAAAGAGTACTATGCAAAGATTTACTGCAGCAAGAATTGATATCGGAATCTGACAGTCGACTGACTGACCGTCTGACACTGACGTTGATGACAACTTTTGTGATGAATCAGAAACAGAATATGTTTCAATTTTGGAAAACAATGCAGATGAGAGCTACATAAATGGTTAAAAAAAGTACGCCTGATGTTATGCATATGGTGCTGCACAAATGAAGTATGTTTATATAATAGAAATTAAACATTTCAGTCAGTTATTAAAAACTACAAATGTAGATTCAGTGAAAGTTTTTTCGTACTTAAAACAGTGCATAATTGCAAGTGCATAATTGAGAAAGCTGCTTATTTTAACAAAACATGTTTTTAGTCAAGCTATTCTCATTTTGCGACACATGCCTTGACATTAACATGGCCAAGTTTTTTTATTCAATAAAATTTAGTAATCATCACTTAACAAGACAATTTTTAACAGTTTTCTAGTGTTATAGATTTCTACTTTTTTAAACAATTCACCAAGGAAGCATTTGAGGGTTAAAACTTGAACTCACCAGATGCACGACAAAGCAACTGGCAGGGATCCAAACCATCAGACTGACAATCAACACCAGGCCTACGACATTGTTCTTGGTGAATATCACTGGAACAAATGACATTTGATCATTTAATGAGTTATTTTTTTAATAAAAATAAAATTTGACATGAAAGAGTTGCTGAGTTAATGAGTTTTCACACTCACCTATGGAGCTTATATTTTTTATGTCAATTATGGGCCACAGTCTCTGGACCTGACCGACCTCGGTCTTTTTGCACCGGCCCTTTCGAAGAACATTTAAATGCAACCAATCCATTAATTTCTTTTATTATTATTATTATTATCATCATCATCATAAAAAATGTACTTCATTTATATAGTGCCATAAGCTAGCGTTAGAGATGCTTTTGACAAGGAAACATTGGGGTGCATTTATATGGTGCTCCTTCCCAAGGGCGTTTGAGGCAGTGCGTTACGACTGTTGCCATTACTGCCATATTCAGGAATGCAACCCATTCGGCCAACCTGCATCCTGCATCATCATCATCACCATTAGGGTGATATACAAGCGCTATTTGATTTGATCTTCAACATCTCTCGTGAAAATACAATAACCACTCTCAATAACTCAACACTAAGCATTCTGTTTTGCTTTAAACATAATCCATTTGATTATTTTTATTGCAAATTAATTTGAAGTGTTTAACATTATGATTAAATATCATCACCAACATTGTGACAGACTCCAAAGGCACAGGCCAATCCATCAGGAAGATCTTGAGCTTCGTCGTCATAAAGTTCGCACGTGCTGTTCTCTGGATACTTATCCTTGCAGCACACCTTGCACATGTTTTCTCCTGTTGATATTTCCACCAAAATTAATAAAATAATAAATCGTCTACAAGGTTGATGCAGGTGGTCAAAAAATGCAATTTGTGAATGAATTATATAATGATTGTAATTGCAAATTAGGATTTTCTTTTCTTTGAGTAATTTTGCCAAAAAAAGTCTGAGCTAAAAAAACCAGGCAAATGGCAAAAAAAAAAATAATCACATGGTTCATGTTCTTGGAGGTGCAACTCCAATGTAAATATTTTCAACCAAGTCGATCAGAAAATAATAAGTAGTTAATTAATAAAGGTGAGATTTGAAGCAACCCACCATGACAGAAGCAAGTGAGTTGTCCTTTGAGTTCACACAGGTTTAAGCATTTCCCACTGCGGGCACACCTTCCAGGTAAGTTTGATCTGTGTGTTTCAGAGAAATGATTGATGGCAAAATAAAAACTTTGAACTTTTGTTATCAGTAAAATTACTTGTTGAATTATGAATTTCAACAAAAATATTTTCAATTTGTATGTGGAGCTTTTATTGCTTTTGTTTCTTGAAATATTTGTTGCTGAAAATCACCTGCTGATTTGAGCTTAAGATGCTCATAACCATTGCTTGTGAAGGTTAGAACATAATATTGCAAACACATTTTCATTTTAAAAAGATTGTTGAAATAAAAACAGTTCCCTAATTAGGACTTAATTAATAAACAAATTTAAATAACAACAAATCAGAATATTTATTATGTCATTATTATAACCTTGTTTGACAGGTGCTGTTGATGTTGATCGGAACAGACTCTGGACAGATTGCACTATAACCACTTTTAAACATTTCAGGAAATAACAGAATTAATTATAACTTTAATTAACAAATTAATCATGCAAGTTAACTCAGAGTTGCATTCCTGCAAGTGACAGTAAAATGCAGCAGTCAATTTGTCATGTTCGCACCAAATGAACCTGCACCACTTGATGAAATGGTGCTATGAAGAAATGATTAGGTGGTTGCAGTGCCTTTTACAAGAGTTGGATTTGTAAAGCAATGAAAATATCAGCTAAATGCTGAAAAATGCATAAAAATCAAATGGTAATTCACTACTGGTTATTTGCCACATTAATGCTTGCTAAGGATTTTATGATCTAAAAAGTTTTTCAGTTCAGTTAAATGTGCTTTATTGACTATTAAATTTAAATTTACAATTGATTTAGTTCCACAAGTAAAGAATGAATAAAAAGCAATAAAAAGTAAATAGTAAAAGTAAACAGTAATAATTGATGACAATTTAAGGATACCTGCACGAAGCAGATCCCAAACAAGGAGCACTGCTGCGACAAGCAACCTTATTTTCGGAAAATTTGCATTCGGAGCAGCATTCCTGGTTGAGACTAGAAACGGGTTAGGAAAAGTAAATTACAATTTAAAAATTCAAATAATTGAAAATAACTTGGTGGTGGCTCAAGGCAGTTAACCATCACCTAGGGCTGCATTGTTAAACACTTTTTATTTCTATTGCTAAACATGCTCGCAATACCATCCAGTTGAACCCAACCCAGCTTGTGACCTACCATTGAGAGTAAACGCAATTGACATTGTTTCATAGCCTCTCAACAAGTGATGCAACATTAAAATCATATTATATTCACAATATTACATCAAAGCGACATAAATTAAACCTCTCGATCAAGCGTTGTTAATAAAATTACCCGCACTGGGAATCCCCCTTAAGTCGACATTGATCCGAGCAACATTTCGATCCTTCAAAACCGTCGTCACATTCCTCTCCGCCTTCAATTTTATAGTTCCCACAGAGACGTGTGTTGTAAGCTGTTGGCAACAAAAGCTATTCAGAATGCAGAATAATTAAGGCATGCAGGTTGGCAAAATGAATTGCATTCCTGCTGCAGAGTTAATGGCAACGGTCATAATTTGTCACATTCTCGACCCAGCTTGCCGGGGAGCGTCCTCGGATGGGGGTCGTATGCAAACGGTCGGGCGATTAGAGAGCATCTTCATGTCCAATTTAGATACATAAGGCACTCAATATTTTGAGATAATGACAATTAAGAAGTCAGCACCCTCCAGACAGGAAGCCGTTTTGCTCTTCAAGACTTCTTTAATTTCACTGATGCTGCATTTGGAAAACACCTTTTGGTAATAATACTTCATTAAATATAATTGGTAATAATACTTCATTAGATATAATTGGTAATAATACTTCATTAGATATAATTGGTAATAATACTAATCACTAATTCTAAATTTACTAGCTGTAATAAATAGTTATAGAATATTTCAATAAGTCAGGCCTTGTTATTTGGCTCTGCTCCTGATACTGAGTACGTGTACATGAGATAAAACCCGGGGTATTTGTCCTGTGCACACGACGGGTCGTTGTCATGGTGACTTCCGAAGCTGTGGCCTGGAAATAATTACTCATCTTAAGGGTCTACATATAATTTTCAGTTTTCATTAATCTTCAATTAATTTAGCTTACCCAAAGTTGTTTTGAATCAAAATTATTCAGGTTATATAAATACACAAAAGAATTTTTTATATAAGAGTTAGCTTCAAAATTATGTAAACATATTCTGTTATTGCCTGTTATATTATTATATTATATGACTAATGTATCCTAATTTATTAAACAATTTGAAATCACTTAAAACATTACATCAACTCACCCAGTTCTGATGGAGCATGAATTTCATGAAAAATATTTTTGAAATGTTTAATTTGGTCAACATTATGATCAATCAATCAATCAATCAATCAATCAATTAATACATTGGGTGATCTCTAATGTCATTCTCTGCCATGCAATTATAATAAATTAAGATGATTAATTATAGTAATCATCCAGTAATAATTAACTGACCATGTGCAGCAACCAGTGCAGCCTGAAGTGATGGAAGCCTTTTTGAAAAGCTGTCCACAAACGAAGTAAAGCCCGTGTTCACGTACTTCGATTGGTTGCAACTTGTTCTCACTGAAAAACATGCAATCCAAATGAGAAGGTAACGCAATTTGATGCAACATTAAGAGTAATAATCACATTATGAAAACAAATGGGCAACATTTTGTTTATATTGCAGTCAGATAATGGTCTGTCTTGGCATTCATGCTATTTCTTCATCAAGAACATTTTCCTATTTAAAATGATTTAATCTTTTTCAAAGTAACTGCCTTTTTACTTATGATGTGCACTGTGAGAGTATTTATTAACAGGTAGAATGTTGCAACTTCTAGGATAAGGGCGCCATGTAAATGGTAGATCGAGTAAAAAGTTTCCTCACATCCTATTCAGACACATAAGGCACTCAATTTGTGAATCACATTGTGAATTTAAACAAGTTTGGTTGAAATAAGTAAAGTAACTTGTTTAAATGAAAATATTGAGCCAGTACATTACATTGTAATCATATGGTGAAGCAAATGTACAACAGCACAGAATATAAATGTAAAAACATAATGCTGTTGTGCTGTGATAGCAATTTAAATGTCATGAATTCCCACATTTTTTTGAACACAAGCCACTTTGTTGTCCCACAAATTTGCCAGCAATGTTGGAGAGTCCGAGCACGTCACCGAGCATTGGTCTCGCCGTGAACAGGTGACCGAGGCAGTGGTTTGGCAGTTCTCTTCCAAACTGTTCATCTCCGAAACTCTTGAAAACATTCAAATATTTTAAAGATAATTTTAGTAAATTACTACAACCTGAATGTACTTTAAATGAATATTTTTACTTATACATAACATTTCAGAGTACCATGAATCTCATCAGCCCTTCAGCTTTTCCCTCAAAATGAACATTTATAAAAACTAAATTTGAAAATAATAATCTGTAAACTGAAATAAACTGAGACAAAATGACTGAAATAAAGTTAAGGTTAAATTAATATCCAACACATAGAAATTCTTTGCTATTCCAGCTTCCTTTCTTGTCGTGATTAAAGTGGGAGATATTATTAGAAACGTTTTGATAAATGTACATCTGTGGGAAGAGTAATATCAAAATAAAAATATTAATAGAAATAGAAATATGTAAATAAATATATATTTATACATAAAAATATATATAAAGACAATATGGCTTAGTCAATCAGACAACAAATTCAAATGGGGTCGCAAAACCTTTCTTATTTGAAAGCCAAAATTTCGACCACACTCCCCAAAGGTCGTTTCTTTGAAGATTGCATTTACAAAATCCATAACAGACACCTATTGAAATAATTTAAATCAAGCTCCAGTTTATTCAATGGAAAATCACAATGTTATTAATCACAATTATATTAAAATCGATAATCCAATAATTATAAACCACCTTTTTATAACAAATGGTTGAACCAAAATTTCAATTTGAGAAAAAACTAAAGTTGTGTGCTGATTGGCCATAAACCCAATGGATATTAATATTAGCATAATTTATTAACATAACCTAGCATCATTATAGCTGCCACATGTGAGACTTAACATAATACATTGAGTTGTCTTACCACTATTTTTCCAGTTGTACTGATGCTCCTTCCACCTACATTCTCAAAGAAGGAATGATCGACAGCAATGTAAAGACTGCAAGCCTTTCGATTCTCGTCCTGACATGCATTCGTTGATCTCTTGATGGTCGGTGCTGGACATTTGAAATGATGACATTGCATGATGTATCACAAGCTTATTGTTGATTATCGTTCGCTCATAAAAACCATGAACGCTTAACTCATAATCATCTGACAAGTTATTTGCTTCAAATTAATAAATGAATTTAAGACAAATTAACCATTTATTTCACAAAAATAAGAAATAGTTCATAGCTTTTCATGAGATTTAACCAAATTCATGCAGACCTCTGCCAATGTGATGCTCTTCCTCACGAGTTTCATTATTTCCGCATGAACGATATTTTCTGGGGTTAAAAAATTTGTCATTACAAAAGATTCATACAAATGCAGTTGACACTAATACAAACACAAATACAAATCTAAACCAATTGGAACTAAAACCGTTGCAGCAAACAACCTCTCATGTCTTCCTGATGATTTTATATCTTGTATTGAATAAATTATCAACTTGTCAACATTTCTAGCTTCTCTATCAAAACTTATAAGGGGCTACAAAAAGAACAAGTCGTCGTCGTCATCGGCAGAAAATAATATATTAAAATCTCCTGACAGGGAAAAAATTCTAATATTTGTTGTACTGGATGAGTTAAACAGCATTAGTCAAGGTCGACCACAATTTATCTCTTATGATTATCGGCAATTAAAACAATTGTTAATATTATTGTAATAAAAGCTTATTAAAGGTGATGATAATTATAACATAACAAAATTAGTATCAATGTTTTCACAGAACCTCCCCTGCAAATGTATCTTCAGCTGTCCTCACCACAAAACTACCAAGCTTTCCATCATCTTCAAAAATAGCACTGACCTTTGACCTTTCACTCTCCCCTGATATCAAACAACCGATTAAATGCTATCACTTAACCTCAAAAATTGTAAACAAACCAGCAACGTGTCCATGAAACAAATTCAAACCAAAGCCCCGAATCTCTGTGGCAACATCTTGTTCGTTCACCCCATAGACCTTAAAATCAGATCTAAACAGAGAATCATCTCTTTTGAGCTCAAATCTATAATTCCTGAAAAATAAAATGAGTTTCTTCATTTCTCCATTGAAGAAATCAGCTGGACTGACCTCGATATTTACATTTTGTTAAACAATTATTCAAACATACGTAATAGCATATGTAATGAGATGGAGATGTCCTAACAGCTTATATGCAAATTACTTTTATTTAGTAGAACAAACCAGGTCAATGATCATGAAGTGCAGAGGTTTTAAACTGAAGTCGTAACTACTTAGACCATGTGGGAGAACTAGTGATCTGAAACTTTTACATTAACAACATGATGATGCCAATATTCATTTACAATTGATAGACATGACATTAACTCAAAAAAGAGGATAAATCTAAAGGTTTAATTACTTGTTTTTGAATGTTACATCCAAATTTGTTGTCTGGTATTCATTTCCTATGGATCTCCTTTTGATGGTATGCCTAAAATGATTTTGATGTGCAATTTCGTAATATTTAAAGTTTGCGCGTAACTGAGAGTCTCCGAGTCCTGCAAAATTCAAACATTATTACAAGTAATGTTTTCATTTCTTCTCAAAATTAGTAGATACTGAGAACAGTTAGTGAAATGATATAACCGGTCGAAAAAGTTAATACTACAAAAAACATTTTAATGGTCGTTCCAAATTTCATCTCTAACATAACTTTATTCTACCATCAGATCGCCATTAACAATCTCAAGGAAGTAATTAAAACTAAGCAATTATTCACTTCAGCTCTGTATTTTCCCACGGAGTATTTTTAACATCAAAACTTCAGAAGAGATGTTCAATTCCCAATATTTTCAATGAAATTAAATATTCATCAACTAGTTAATTAACACACTTTTAAATTATGGAAAAACTAATTTAACTGATTATGGACATTTTTTCACAATAACACATTTTAGGATGTGTCAACCAATAGAGTGACTTTTGTAAGTCTATTGAACAAATAATAATATTTGTATGTTTCCTGTTGAAAGTAGAGAAAGTTCACCAAAAAACACCAAAGGAACCCAATAAGCCATACATTTGTTAATCTGTCAAGCTGCGCGATTCGAGTTCGATCAGGGTTCGTCGGCAGGTTTTGTCGCTGCAAGTCTAGTAACGAAAGAATTGTGGGCTGGCTAAGGGTTTCATTCCTGCCACAGTCAGTGCCGGATTTACGGATAAGCTGAACAAGCTGCAGCTTAGGCTCCCGCTCTCTTGGGGCCAAACAACTAAAAATCAAATAAAATAAAACCTACGTAAAGCAACAGTGCTCTTTTGAGAGTTTTTACTTAATATGTTTGAATTAACAAATTTGTATCTAATGAAACATTATTTTAAATCAATAATTTCAATATAAATAAACTTCTCAAGTATCTATGTCCAACTAATTGAATAAAATTTTTATCGAGTCTATCTACTACCAAATATTCACCGCAAAAAGCAATGATATATGACATTTTGAACATATAAACGGCCCCATTAGCGTCAATAGCTTAGGGCCTCATCAAACCTATATCAGGTACTGGCCACAGTAGCGGCTTAGTCGTAAGGCACATAAAACAGCTTAGTCCGCCATCGGCGCCGTAGGAGCGCTACACAAATAAATCCATCAAAGCGCTCTCGGCGCATAATGATTAGAACTCTCACGACGGCATCACGGACCAGAACACATGATGCCATCGGTGGTCTTGGGCATTTTGAAAGTTTATCTTGAACTCATATCCCCAGTGGTCAAGTTTGTAGCCAGTCAGACGGGGAGCTCCATCCCTGGCTCTCGATCTACACTCACCCCAACAGCTTCTGTATAAATCCCTGGCCACAAAACTGTCAGGATTTCCTTGAACATAAGAAATTGCACCAAAAGTTTGCATGGGAAAAACAAAGATCTCAGCTTGCATGAATAAGAACATGCTGTTTACATCAGCACACCCATGCAAATCATGCACTATGGAAAGTAATGCATTGTTGAATGTGACAATAAATAAAGCAGACAAACGATGTTGCTCACAACAAATTAAAAGCAGCAACAGCTCATTGTGGACATTGACTCCACTCTCCATCAATGATGAATGCCTTTCCAAGTAGACATCAGGAAATGTAATCAAGCAGAGGATGTGAGTGCTCTTATCATCACAGCCCATTCAAAGAATTATAAGAATCTGACATTAGTCAGACCTGATAAATAACTAGCGGCAGACAACAAATAATATTGACTCCAGTTAAGTAATTTATAAACGTAAATTTTTGGTTTAAGGACATCTCGTGTCACTGCCCATCCTCGAATTCAGTCTTCAGGTCTTGCCTGGGCGATCTGCAAATGAGATTTAAATTAGTTAGTATAACAATTAGGCATGCCGACGATTGTGATGCTGAGGAACAGTTGTGATGGCTGCATTATTTCAGAAAATAAGAATAAGAACGAGATTAACTCCACTCACCACACCCAGATTCCAATTTCGACCAGCTTCACAGGAGCAAGGTGTGAAAATGTAAACAAAATGCGTCAGCACAGTGAGAAAAAAATAAACAAAAACAAAGATAAAATACATTATTCATCCATACATTATTTTTGAGTTTAAATTGAAGGCATTTGTTTTTTAATATTTTATTTTTCATTGTTTATCATTGTCATCAAACTCCTCTACAGGAGGTAAAGGACTGTTGTTGCAATGGCTGCAGATCCAATCACTTCCATATTGAAGGACGTGATTCGGTATCCTCTGGCAGTATCGGTGATACCATCGGAGGCAGTTGTCGCACGAAGCCATATCTTCCTTCTAGGAGTTTTGACCCAATTGAGTTTACAATCACACCAGACCTCGACCTCAACGTTTGACACCAAGGCCTCCAGAGCATCCAGTTCGCTCTGATGGACCCATCCTCCCTTCTTAATTTCGCATCTTATCTTCCAAAGCCTATGATATAATTATATGTGTTTGTTAATGGCACAACCACAACTCTGTAAGGCATAGACTTAGTCTGAACATTGGAACACCATCTCTGTTACCAAGTTCCTTTGCATCGTTTGGCAAGGCAGCCAGCTTCAGAATTTCATATTTGACAGAGGAGATGTTTTCTAAATGCTTTGCGAACCGTTTTCTCGATTTCTTTCCTCGGATAGGTCTTCTACAAACTTGACCCTCTTCATGCCTGCATACGTCTGAAGAAATCATAGCTATGCCCTCAAAAGGTTTCTTTTTCTTGATGTGTAAATTGAACTCCACAGGGCACCTTGAAAATAGTATTACAATGTCAGTCTTAATTCATCACAATGTCTCTCCAAAAAATGTTAATTTTCTATAACAAACCTCTAAATGAACATGAACCCCGGGCTGAAAAAATCAAGCCTGATCTTTTGGAGCCTATTGTTAACACTTCATGTCAGCAGAAAACAAATGAACAAAATGTATTCGATAATTTTACCAGCCCTGACACAGCATTTGTCCAGTTCAAGTCTTTTAGCCTGCATTCTTTTTGGCTTTTAAGAATTAAGCCATACATTTCTAGGCACTTGCACTGGTGGAGGATTTGTTATGATTTTCTGTAACAGTATCATCGATTTATCATAGTCATCCTAAAAATCAATGGAATAATTTAAAAATTAATAATAACAAAAATGATAATAATAATATTATTAATAAAATCATAATAATAAAAATAATAACATACTAATAATAGGTAATTTGCATGGTGATATAAGCATGACATTTAATTCATGATACAACAAACTATTTAACTAAAACTATTTACTCTGTCCTGCCCCCCCATTTCCCAAGGTCAGCAACGTCACACTCTGAAATACGATCATTTGCACTGCACCCTTCTGATGATGCTGTCAGCTGAAATTTGTTAATTTTTTTGTAAATCAATTATTTCCCTAACAAATATTAATTAAATCTTACTGTTTCAGTGATATCATTGCCCTTTTCCCCGATGTCATCTACGTCCGAGCCTTCAGATATTGCTGATAACTAGTTTTAAAATTTTATTAGTCATTTATTCTCTATTACACAATTAATGATGAATTTCTTACTGTAGCTGTCATTGATCACATTGTTTTCCAGGAACATCTTTTCCTGCAAATTCACTTTAACACGTTTATAGTACAAATTCTTCATTGCACTTTTTGACTTTGATGTCCAAGACACCTGAAGTTCTTCACAGGTTCTCTTGCAGATGTCGGAACAACAATCACCTACTGCGTACTTCATCATGATTTCTAAAACATGACCAATTTTTTAAAGCTGTAGAAATATGTTTTCATCTGTCTTTCACTGTCATGACGATCCTTATGATAATGTTTCTTGCCCTCAAACATGTGTACAGTATTAAGACAATTTTTAAGACGGTTTCGAGATGATTTTGTTTTCTATATAACTCCCAATAATTTATTGTTTATTAAGTAATGTATCCTTCATTCTTAAAATCATTAGTTTTTATCTAGTATCCTAAGGATTTTTATAAAAGTACAAAGTCATACCGAGTCATCTGACACGATGTCAATATTACGGACCTCGCTCAGGCGAGCCGGTTGAACTAAACCATTATTAAAAGCCTATGAAATCATCGCTAGCCGGTTGAACTTCTAACGTCCTGAATGGAAAATTGAGCGAACCAAATTTAAAACAAAGAACATC
>MPNW01000298.1:133707-194239 GCA_011800805.1 Hirudo medicinalis
TTCGTCCTCACAGCTGTTTACTCCGCCATTTTCCTGGCAGGAGTATTTGGAAACTTTGTGACAGCTTACGTGGTTCTCAAGAAGCCTCACATGAAGACCATAACAAACCGTCTCATCTTCAACCTGGAGTTGTCTGACAGTTTCTTCATGCTCTGTCTGCCCTTCGTCGTCGTCACGAGCATCGAGCGGAGTTGGATCTTCAACTTTGTCGTGCAGGTTGGCCGAATGGGTTGCGTTCCTGCATGCGGTCGTAATAGCAACAGTCGTTATGTGTCGTGTTCGCAACCCAGCCTGCACCGCCAGGGAGCGCACTCGGGTAGGGGCGCTATATAAATGGTAGATCGATTAGAAAGTGCCTTCACATCCCATTCGGATACAAAAGGCACTCAAAATATCGGCTAAATAAAAAAAAAAAGAGTTATAGGCGTCACAAAGGTCATAGTTTTAAGGCGCAGTTAGGGAGGCGCCAAATTAATAATGTTAAGTCGGAGGGCTCAAAATTATCAGTTTCCCCCCGGGCACCCAAACCCCTACCTAGCCTTTTTAGAGGAATATTTTCTTGGAATTTAACTGCTTTTGCTTTTATTTTTCCTTTTGTCCATCATATCGGCGCGGAGCCACGGAAGTGGACCAAACGCAAAATCGCCAGTAGCAACAGCCTTCACCGCTATTCATTGCAATTTAGCACTGCACGCTCTTTCACTACCTTCAGCTAATGAAACCGAAAAGCTTCCAAAATAAAAAGTTCGTCACTTGCTTTTTTTTTAGGAATGGTTCGAATGTTGAATGACATTTTTCTCCCGCGAAATGACATATCAAATGACATCTCATTTGACAGCTCACGTTCTTCGATCTACTTTTACAGTTGCAACCACTGACTTAACTTGAAGAATAATAACAAGAACAACTTTATCAACCGACCACCTAATCTGATAAATTATGCAAAACATTCATTCATTTAATTTTCTTGCAACACGAGCTTCCAAAAATATTTGAACAACTGGGAAGTTCATTAAAGTTTATTTGACAATTTTTTAACTTTTAGAATAAGACACCTCGGCAAGACAAAACAAAATATTTCTCGGATCAATATCAAAAACTAATTTTAATTATTACCAAAAAGATTTTTTAAAATGAACTCTGCCGCGAGTTCACTATTCATAATAAAATGTACTTCGTTTATATAGCGCCATATGCACAGCGTCAGATGCGCTTTTTGTTAACCATTTATATAGCGCCCATACCCAAGGTTTCGAACACATTACGACTGTTGTGAACCGGTATGTTGTCATATCGCCGTATGCAGGAACGCAACCCATTCGGACAACCTGCACGCAATAATAATCAAAGCTAAATTTGCAATGATTAATAGCAAATTAAAATTATAGTTTAAAGATCCTGGTCTGTAGCATCCACAGGCTTTGGGAATAATATAAATGTACAGGGGCGCACCCAAAATTTTTTTGGGGGTTTTGATTTTAGAAGACCTTTTTTAGGTTATCTTTTCAGAGATGATTTTTCTAATGTTGTGCCGATAATATTTGGTTAAATATCGAAATATCGATAATTAAAACCAGTTAATAATATATACGTATCCATTAATATTTTTTATTTAACAACCCCCCTAGGTGTAATGTAAGAAATCAGTTGATTAATTTATTACATGTCTTCGTTGTGGACCTCTAATAATCACAATTTTTTTTTTATTAGCTTTATGTCAGGGTATCGCCCTCTAACCATACATCGCACACAGTTACTTCAAAATCATTCAGCGGAGTTGTTCAACAGTTGACAACGATTTCGCAACAAACCAGACTTGATTCGGATCATTCAAAGTCTCCATTTATCCTGTTCTTTCAAATTCCTGAGCAT
The DNA here is from genome assembly GCA_011800805.1 of Hirudo medicinalis. Classification (NCBI taxonomy): domain Eukaryota; kingdom Metazoa; phylum Annelida; class Clitellata; order Hirudinida; family Hirudinidae; genus Hirudo; species Hirudo medicinalis. The sequence goes on from MPNW01000298.1 coordinate 135,580, forward strand.
CGGGTATGAAAAATTTAATAAAACAATGGTACAAAATTTTAAAAAGTAAAATAATTACAGTGGGTGATCGGTTAACGAACAGTCCGGATAACGAACAAATCGGATAACGAACACTTACATGAAAGATTTTTGTGTTCGGACAACGAACACATATTCGGATAACGAACTTAAACGAATATCACNATTTCATTTTTAAGGGTCTCCGGAACGAATTAATTGATTTCACATAAAATCTATGGTAAATCGATGATCGGTTAACGAACAATTCGGATAGCGAACATAGTCTTGGAACGGATTATGTTCGTTAACCGATCACCCATTGTATTTAAAAAAATTAAGATATTAATAAATTAGAAAGGAAATGATTCTGCTTCCTTCAATAAATCATTATCATCATTGCTTCAATGTCGCGTGGCTTTGCAATCGGCTAGTTTAGGTCATCATCATTATCATAACCACAATCATCATCCTGATCTCCAGCATCATCATTACCGACAGTGACTGGCAGAGATTTCCAATTACTTAATTTTCATCATGATTGTCGAACGCGCCAAAAACCAATTTAGTCAATTAAGATTCATTAAAAATAGGGCTGCAGGTTGATTAATTTTCTTAAACTCGATTAATCATGCGATAAACGTTTTTAATCTTAGATTAACGCATAATTAATTACACCATCTTACTTTTCAAATAATTTCCCAACACATTTCATTTTTACAAAAAAAAAAAAAATCAATTTTTTTCATGAAAAGTGTTCACAATAATAGTTTAGACATAGTTTTTTGTGGTTCATTTATTCATCATTTAACCAAATTCTGAGGCAAACGGTCTGTTGGTGTTGTCTGGAGACAGAGAAGCACGTTTGCTATTCACAACATGTCCAGAAAGGGAAAATAACAGTTTACATGGCGCATTCATAGCTGGAGAAGCTAAGTATTTGAAGGCTGGCTTGGCAACAAGGCCTTGTGATGGCGCATCTTTCCGCCACCATTCCAATCGACACAAATCTTTATCAAATTCTGGTTCTGCTCTATAATGTGCTAAAGCTTTTTTCAGCTGCTGACGCATCACGGAAACCCATCCTTGACCTCGACAGGTGCCAAGGAAATCCGCCACCTAGTTCCTACAAGCCTGATTGCATTCCATCCGCACACCATATCTTACTTCAGAATGAGGAGTTACACTAGGCCCTTGCTAACTGCTGAAACTTAAGAAGCCTTTGAAGGGAATATCGGGTCGGGCCAGTGGCAACCCTTATGTAGTGCCCTGCATTATCCCAAAGAGAAGATCCACCCAAGTTGGATCAGAAAACGTTGCTGATATCTTTGCTTGCCCTTCGGCCCAGAGTCTTGGTGGATGTCGAACTCCGAACATCAAACCTCTTCCGATGGCAAATCCCAGAATCCCCGACTCTGGAAACGTTCCAGCATTACGAATAACGGGCTATGTGCTCCAAAATCGACTTACCTGTTACTTGTGTCCATCGTTTGTTTTAAGCGCAATACAGCACATTCGGTCTTTGTAAACGATAATAATTTGGGAAGCCAACAAAGTAACAGGATATAACAACAAAGGGTTATAAAACAAAAATTAGTTGAAAATATTTTATAAATTAATAAAATAATTTATTAAAAAAGTATAAAATTTAACGAGTTAATCGTCGCGTTAATTATTTTAACTGCACAAAAAATGTCCAAATAATTAATAAGATAATAGCGTTAACGCAGATTAATCTGCAGTCCTATTAAAAATTAAACTTCGAGTCTTTCCAAAACAAGGTCCTTGGGCTTGAAACAATACAATTTCCATTTGAAAACATTCAGACAAAGGAGAGCAAAAGACCTGAAGCAGTTTTCCAGTTGAAAGAAAATCAACTTTTTTCATTGGAGGCCAAAACCAGCGTAGAGCAGAACAATTTCATGGCCTCAAAAATGTTTAAGTGCTCACGCAGCAGACACATAAACTGATGGACTCCAAAGGATAGCTTAAAGAGACCAATCCATCTCATTTTTACGTGTTTATGTAATTATATTGTTTCTAGAGATAAATTTAATAGTAAATTGTTTATTATTTTCATAAAATATTGAAAAATTCATCAACAATATAATAATAGAAATAATAAATTAGTAATTAGAACTTAAAATAATTTTATTGTACATCAACAATAGTGATATCACAATACAAATATATGTTATTCATTAGGTAATAACTTTTATAACTTATATTTATATTATTACCAAATCACAACCAACGGAGTAAAAGTTCTGTTGCCTTAAAAAAAAAAAATTCAGAATGAAGTTTTCTCGTAAACAAAAGAATTCGTGTCTTTCTTTGATTTGGAAATTTTAAAAAGATAATTTTCAATAATAATTAAATATTAATAATAATTAATAATTAAAATTATTAAATAATTAAAGCTCCGACTCATGCAGATGAAGACAACCGAAGATGTCGCCAGGGATTGTTGTCATTGTGGTTACTAAGGTAATCAGAGGTTTACAGGAACAATTACTTATTAAATATTTATTATTATTAAATATTTATAATAAGGTTATTAAATTTTATTATTATTATTATTAAATATTTGTGTCACATCGTTGCAGTGTAATGAATAAAGTTTCCACTTTTGCAGTCGTATTAATTATGCATATTCATTATAATTATATTATTATATTTCTTGGTAAATAATAATAATCGCTCATAATTTTAAATGTCACCACACTTTATTACGCATTTACGCCATTTCTTACGAAATTTATCTGTGATTTACTTATCGAATAAATTCTTTTAAATAATTAACAATGTATTCTTCTGCTCCAAAAGTATCAACAACACGAAAATTCCATTCTCCTGTTCACGCTTGAGCAAGCAATCTTTCGTCATCTCCTAACTCGTTCCGTGTCCCTGCACGTGCTCCAGAAAAATTATTTCCTAATATGGCCGCCAATATGGCGCCTGAAATGTGGTTCAAGTATTCAAATTAAATTCTTGTTTTTGCAAAGTGATTGCTCAGATAAAATGTAACAAATTTATAATGAATCACATTATTTTATTATTATTATTATTATTATTATTATTATCATCGTCATGTATGTAATATTTATTATTTCATTTAATATTCTGAGATTCATTACAAAAAGAAATTATATTACATCATTCGGCCCTAAGACTTTTTCTGTCAGCAAAAATAACTTTATGAAAGTAGTTGAATTTTGCCAAAAAAATGTATTTTCAAGTCACATTCCACTTTCAGGTTCAAAATGTTTCCGCATTTTTCAATTTTAAATTATGGAGTTTTTCTTTCAATTTCAGGGTGTATTTTATCTAGCAACATTAATTCGACCAAGACATTTGATTCCGAAAGGCTTATTTGTCAAAAATAAAATTTAGAATGACGTTCAAAAGTCTTCAAGGCTTCAATAAAATAAAATAACACCGCAAAACGTCACGTTAAAAGTTAATTTTTCATTTTCACTTTCATTTGGATTCAAATAAAAGATAAAAGAAATTTAATTGTACACAAAACCACAATTCAGTTGAACCGCTCCTAAAAGATCTTCGATTAATATTTGATATATTTAATAATGAAGAAAAACAGATCAATAATGTCTATCACATTGTAGAAAAGACGAAAATTTGTTACATCCCAAGATTACTACCGTTGATCCGAGACATGGTGAATGAAGACGACACGCGGACTCGAATATACGAAAGGCATCGTACTGACAAGTCAAGAATGTCTTCAGTACAACATTCCTAATTATTGTTCCTATTATGTTCAACTCAGTTTCTCTTTCGAGTCTTCTTGATGTTTCCCTGCTGGTTCTGACAGTTTCTTCTGACGCAGCATGAAAACGTGTCCCTGAAGGCGTCCTGAAAGTTCTTGTTTGTAAGGGCATATAAAATCGGGTTGCAGACGCTATGCAGGTAAGTCAAGGTGGTGACTAAGTAATACAGGTACATTGTCCACGGATTTTTTGCTACAGTCCGAGGGTCGACTAGGAGCTGAAGCTGATGAATATTAAGAAGATCATAATTATCAAAGTGATTATATTATTACGTTGATTATAATTAATAAGGTAATTGTAATTATCAAGGTGATTATATTGTTGCGGTGATTATCATTAATAAAGTCATTGTAATAATCACCTGATAATCGTGGAACATTCTTTGGAGCAAGATGTTAAGAAGTGAACAAAGTTCTTAAAGAAAAGATCAAGAATGGACGAAAGCAAGGAATTTGAGTTATTACTATGTCTCACAATATCTAATGCGGCCAGCTTATTAGACAATCCATCTTTCAACTTGCGAGGATTGAAAAGAAAGGAGCGTGAATAATTGATTCAGATTGCAACAGACATTTTGTTTTCATTGAGAATATTTATTACAATTTTTGCTGTAATTTCTTTGGCCTCTGACAACATATTAATTACTAATCGTTCATTACAATATTGGTTAATAACGATAAAATAAAGAATAACAAATACAAAATGAATGTATTAATACAAAATAGATGTGTTACGATGGAATTTCATGCAAATAAACTTAATAAATAAACTTTTGTCTTTAACAGCTTTTGTATTCGCAATTCATTCTCGTACAGAAGATAGACTTCTGCACAAACTTTCTCCCAATCAGCAGACAGATGTTCTGCAACAAATGCTCTCTAATGGAAACAATGTGTCCGCTAAAAATATCCGAAACTTATTTCAAAATAATCAAGAATTTTTATTTCGGTAAATTTTAAATATTTTTAACATTAAAAAACAATTATAGCATTCAAAGAATTACCCTCTTAAACAATTTAATCGAATAAAGCAATATCATTTGAGATAAATGATGTTGGAATCTTAAAATATTATCAACAAAGTAATATTTTACTGCAATTTATACTTTATGTGTTTCATTTCTACTTTAAAAAATGTATTTTGATAATAATAAAACAAATTCTTCAATTGCTGTCAGATGCTGCGATTAAAACTTCAATTATTAAGACTTGAGAAACTCACATTTTTACGTCTGACAACGTTTTTGACAAATCACAAAATTCAATTTTAGAAAAATATTTAAAAAATAATAAAAAATAGAATTGTAAATTATAATTTATTTTGAATACTATTTATTTTATTTTAATTTATTTGAAAACTATATTTAATCAATGTATTTATTGAATTTATGGCATGCTAGGATTTCTACTTAGTGGCTTTGTAATTTTAACAAAACAATATCATTAAATTTCAAATCTTAACACATTTATTTTGTAGAATTTTATTCCAAATTGATAATTTAAGTCTTGTTATAATAAATCGTACTAATAATAACAATAATTTAGAATTCGTTTATTTCAAAACTCTGAACGGAGAACCCAAAAAAAAAAACAAAAATGAACAAATTCACGGTATATCCCAAAGGAATTTAATTCCCGGAATAATAATAATATGTTTCAAGTACCAGAAACTCTCACCAGGAATTGAATTACTAACGTAGCCGCACCAAAGCAAAAGCCTTGACCACTCATCCAGATTAATTAATATTATACATTGTTATTATTATTACAATGTACACTTTAAATAGTAAGTTATTTAATATTATTTATTATTATTGAATTATTTCTAGCCATTTATTTGGATTGTAGAATTTGAAGGCATCTTTTAATCGCTCTAACATTTATATAGTGCCCCTCCTCGAGGGCTCCCCCTGGCGGTGCAGGCTGGGTCGCGGTCGAATTGAAATAATATTCAATAGAAATCATTTAATGTAACTTATTTACCAATGTATATTACATTGTGACGTAATGGCATTAGTCATTTACTTATTCTTGTATTTAGTCCTTGTATCTAATCGTTTCATTCACGATATTCGAGTTAGAGAGAGATATTTGGATGTTTTAAATTGTTTGCTTTGTTGTTGACGTAAATCAAGCATAATTGTCGTTTCAAGCTGTAATTAAATATTTGTTGAAGTTTACGACATCAATTTTGTAATTGGTTTCATAAATTTGCTGAAAGCTTCTAAAACTTTAACATTGGCATTAGTGACGAGCATTAGTGAGTGATGTAATGCTGCTAGTTGTACCAAAATTAATTGAAGTGATTAATCTTTTTAATATAATTAATTGGGGTCTTTTAAAAATATAGCGGAATAAAAAATATGAATGTTGTTATTTAGTCGCCATGGAGAATATCATTCACAAAAGATGTGATGGCGCGGAACAATTCGATGAATATTAAAATAAAATTTTAAAAAAATCATTTCAAAATCAAAAATTAATTTAAAATCTAATTATGTCCAGTTTTTAACAAATGCCCCGATGAAACCTTAAAGCTTCAAATTATCGATGTGAAGTGAAGGAGACAGACTTGAAAATCCGGGAAATGCAAATGTGCCTCTGCAAATTTTCCAATTATTTCTGTAGAACATTCTCTATTTTTTGTACAAGACTATCATTATCAAAATTGACAAATCCAGATAACAAACTACACTCATCTCATTCACATAATGTCGATGACAGACAGTGAAATATCCCCAAAGCGGGCATTTTCAATGCTGCAGTAGAACTGAAATATTTTTCTCATTCAAATAAGAAATAATCGAGACTCATAGAGTACGTGATGTGAGTTAATGAACAGCAAGAAGCAAAGCATTCACGGAGCCTTTAAAGGCCATTCAGAGCCATGGAGGTCATCATCTCCCTTGGAAAACCTTGAAAACCCATTAGTTCTTTGATGGAGCAGATAAGCAGATATCCCGGGAGTATATTTTTTAACAGCAAAAAATTTCTTTAAAGATTTTGTCAGTTTTTCCTTGTGCAACATTCTCTTTGATCTACTCGTACTGCATGGAAAGTCCTTAGGAAATCTGGGCATTGTTTTCGCAAGGCATTATTCCTTGAATCCATGCTCCAAAACAGTATTATGAGGCTAATCCCGCTTGAGGAAGACAAAGAGCCTCGCATGGGCATCGAATAATATTAATAATAATAATAATATTAATAATAATAATAATCATAAATAAATGATTTCCTAATTTTTATGGAAGTAATCTTTGCAAAAGGGGGATCAAAATGACGTTAAAGCGACCAAACTGCGAGAATTCGATCCCTTGACGTAAAAAAGGAAATGTAAAGAATAACCAAAGAATCACTGAATGAGCAAAGAAAGATGTAGAAGATGTAAATCTCGATGTTTCAAAATAATTAAATTATCATTTATTTTTTATTTATTTTCTAATTTTATGAATTTAACGCAGAAAAACTCCACGAAAATAGGAAGTAATTGGTGACGTCTTCATTTCGAAACTCAAAATCCTCTGGAAGAGTGTAAACGAAGACTGCAAATGGAGACTGCAAATGGAGAGGTGCGACCAGGAAAACTGTTTAAAAAGAAACATTTTTTGAAGAAAAAAACATTCTTCTTTATTTGGGTTCAGGGATATTTTCGAGACGCCCTGGTCATACTTGTTGTGAAACTTGTTTACTTTCTAAATTTAAAGTTCTAAATTACTAAGTTAAACCACAGTTTGTTTGTTTTAATTACTTTAACTATGTAATAAATTCATTATATTATTTAATTATAATAAAAGCTTATCGTGATTTGGTCGCTTAAAAAATTATTTTTACATATATTTTAAAAAATAAATTTAACAATCATTATCATCTATTATTGTTATTATTATTATTAAATTTATTATAATTACCGCACCGATGAATATAATAATATTCGTTAATTAAATACTTCAGCGCATCAACGCAAATTACTAACGTCGGTAACCATTCACAAACAATTTACTAAAAAACCCCGAATTAGTCTTTAGAAAGTCAACTTTGAAACCGTAATAAAAAAGAAGTGATTACCTGGAAAGCATAATAAGGAAGCCAACAAGCGACGTAAACGATGATGACAGCGGTGACCAGACGTGTCACTTTCCTGTGCCTCCTGCCAGAATTCGCCGTCACAAGTCTGTTCTTCTTTCTTGGCCCTCTCTTACACTTCGTTGAACACTTGGAATTGTCTCCAGCCTCGTTCTGGGCTCCAGCCGAGCCGGGTCCTGTCGAATTCTTTTCGACGCTGCTGACGGTCGGATTATTGGTCGGCGTCCGGCTGTCATTGCGATAGCAGGGGACTTGGTCTGACCCTCCCATGCTGCTCGTTGCACCCTTCTCTGAACTCTGCATTTCTAAATTTTCTGCAAGTCCTCCAAAATGCTTAGTGTTACAGATGGAAATGAGGTAATTTGTGTGAAGTTTTGACACAACGTCATCGTTCAGAAGTGTCGGTGACGAATTGAATATCGACGCCTCTTCTGCAGATCTGCTCTTGAAAACTCTCTGAATGAGAACCTTATCGTGGAAAGTTGAGAAAGCACCTGAAGGCTTTTCGTCGATTCGATCCATCGTCCGACGAACGGGCGAACGATTTACAAATGGAAGAAAACAATCATCCACCCGACCACCAGGTTCATGATGCCCGGAGGATTGAAAAGCAAGTACAACGGCAGGTATATCAGGAGAGGAAATTGACTTGAGGGAAAACAAAGCCTTCCTTTGTTTTGAAATTTGTCCTTTTACACCCAAACAAGATGGATTGCTGGAGTGGAGAACGGTTTTTGGTGTTGCATCTTTTTTGGCATTTCGAAGCACGATGACGTCATGTTCAGGTTTCTGGTTGACTTTGTTGGTTGTGGAAGCAAGTCTCATGACGAGGAGAGTGTAGAAGACGATTATTGTGATTACTGGCAGAATGAAGCCAACTACAGCGGAGTAGATGACGTAGGCAAACTTCAGCGGGTAAGCTTCGTGGGTTGGAAAATTCACAGAACACGTGAGACTTTTGTGCTTGGAGAAGTATGGATTTGTCAGGTTGGACCAGGAACCCTGATCTAAGTTGTAGTAAGTGGGAAGATCTCGGTTAGGGCTGGAACCGTGAATCTGCTGCTTTTGGGTGGAGTTTCTCAGCCGATAGTCTTCCTCTACTCTTGAGATGTCCACATAATCTTGAAATTGGTAGGAAAACATCTGCTCAGGATATGGAATTCCCTCGAAATAGGAGAAGTAATAAGATTGGTTGTATCGGTCATAACTTGGATACGGATAACTCTGATCTCTGAGAACATCCTCATCTTCGTACTCTTCATCGTCCACTTCGATTGAATCTCGATCCACGACAACGGCATACCAAATTGCCGGAAGTGTAGCAATGCAGGAAAGTAGCCAGGACAGCATAATGGCAATCATAGCTCTGGCAGGTGAGCGGTGTTTGATTGCGTATACGGAGTGGCAAACTGCAATGTAACGATCGGCACTAAGGATGGCCAAAGTGAAGGAGCCTGCGAATATGTTGACGCAGTTGATGGCATAGAAAGCCTTGCACATGAGCCCTCCAAAGACCCAACTCCGCTCGATGCTTGTGACGACGACGAAGGGCAGGCAGAGCATGAAGAAACTGTCAGACAACGCCAGGTTGAAGATGAGACGGTTTGTTATGGTCTTCATGTGAGGCTTCTTGAGAACCACGTAAGCTGTCACAAAGTTTCCAAATACTCCTGCCAGGAAAATGGCGGAGTAAACAGCTGTGAGGACGAANAACCACGTAAGCTGTCACAAAGTTTCCAAATACTCCTGCCAGGAAAATGGCGGAGTAAACAGCTGTGAGGACGAAGTTTTCAACCGTCAGTTGAAGTTCATCGTTCGGGGAGGCCCAGAGGGAGAGGGATTCGATGAAAGATTCGTCTGCATAGAAGGGTGGGTGGGTGCTCGAGTTGGGTGGGGGCTGAGCAGGTAATTATCCTTCAGCGACATGATCCTGTAACAAAATTATTTCCATTTTAATTACATTGCGATGACTATTTTTTTGTTCTCCAAGTAAATATTAATTTTTAGAAATGAAAATAATTAAATTCATTTACGAAATGTTGAGGTTTAAGAGAAAATATTTTTTGTGTGACTTGCAGAAAATGTCTGTTTGCATAATTTTTACAATGATTAACATTTTAATTAATAATCAAGTTTAAATAATATTTAATTACAATTATACAAATTGATAAATAATATTTCAACTCGATTTAATGGCTCGAAACATTAATGGTCGTTATTTTAACAAAAACGGTATTTATTTATTTTAAATAGTCTTTAATTTGGAATTTGGAATTTGATTTCATCGAGCTTAATGATGCATCGTGCATCATTATTGTTTTTTTATGTCTGGGAAAATTTTTACCATTAATTTTGGAACGCCAAATGAATAACTAAAATGGAATTAATGGCGATGATGATGATGACGGCGAAGTCAACGGCGATGATGACGATGACGATAATGATGATGGATGAAGATGAAGATGACGTTGTCCACACAAATTTTTATGATGAATGATGAGTCACGGACCACCATTAATGATGATGCCGTTGAAGCAATGCACCTCTGCCAGTCGAAGGAACTTTCTGCCCTTTGAGGGTTCTTCTGTTAAAAGTGATGAACTGCCGCTACATCACCAGGATGATTATTGACATCACTTGGAAGAGTTAATGGTGAATGCACATAAATTAGCTTTCTGATATTATGAATATGTTTGTGAATATTCACACTTGACAAAAAAGCAGAGGAAAATTGACTTTTATTATTCAAAATAACTCAACAATTCAAACCTCGCTATTTTTTACCAAAAAAATAAAAAAATAATTATTTTTTAAATTTGAAATGTCAAAATTATGTGTCTGTTTTTGAAATATATTCTTGAACAACTTAGAAAAAATTAGTTTAGATGTAATTGCTTTGAATGAATAAACTGAAATTAAAATAAATCCTGAATAAAAAGATCAATTCTTCCGCTTCGTAAATCAAATTTATGTTTGCAACGCTAAAACCTTTCATTAGGAACAGCGGGACAGATGAACAATCATGCAATGACATGAATATTTATTACATGAATACGCAATGTCATGAATATTCATTACAATAATAATATGCAATGACATAAATATTAATTACACGAAAACTCAATAGCTCTGCTTTCCTCAAAAGAATCACCAACAACTGCAGTGTCCAAGTGAAACTGAATCTTAAATTTTGAAACTCTAATCTCAAAAACTGAATTAATTACAAACATACTATTTATTTCTATTTATGCAATTAAATCATTTTAAGTTGTCAATTGTCTTTAATAATATCTAACAATAAAATCACGCTAAAATGATGAAATATTTTAGCGATAACTGGAAAAAACTATTAATGGTTAAAATATATAACCATATTTTTGAACGTCAGTGATTTGTGATGGCAACGAAATGTCGTGGAGAGCTGCCAAGGATCAGACCGGGATGCAGCCAGAAATTATTGGACTTTAAAAGTGTATGAAGCCATACATTTTATTTTTAAGTGCACTAAAGTTCATTTTCTAACAAGTAAAAGCCTTAAAATGTCTTATTTGAATCTATTGTGCCTATTTATTTGTCAAAATGTCAGAATATCGGTAAATTCTCTAATTTCTGAAACAGAATTCATTTTGAACGATTTTTCCACATTAAAATCATTTTAAATGAAAAACGAACATAAAAAATAAAGAATGGCGGTCATTTTGAGAATAAAATATTCATTTAGAAAACAAAACATTCATTGCAACAAAGATTTATCAAATAAGTAAAAATAAGTCTGCCATCTTTTTATGGAATTGTCTAAATCCTTAGATTAGTTTTAAGACGAGTAGAGCTGGAACGTTGTTGTTTTTCGCGATTACTGAGTCCAACGACCTGACGGAGATCACAAAATAAAGTAGCTGAAAAAATCTCTTTTCCAAAGCCGTAAGTGGGCTTCTGGTGCTTTCTTACTTCATGCTTAGTTTTTGGAGGACACAAACATGTCCAACTTGTCTTTCTTTATTGATTGAAAATGTTAAAAATTCCTTTTCGCAGTTATTGCAATTTCTAAATCTAAAACATTGATTGGAAGTTGAGGATATCTTAAGTATGTTTAAGAAGATTATTTCTTTATTTATTTCAATTTGAATCCCTTTTATTCTGCTCTTTACAACCAGAGTGTCAAAAATTGTCAAATTGTATGTTTTTCTGCAAAATAATTTCTGGTTGGAATTGCGACTGTGAAATCCAAAGGAAACCTTTTGAAACTCATGCTCATAAAAGTTTTTAATATATTTAATATATTCACATCGTTTCCACATTTGGCGAAAAATTGTAATAAAAAACTGCAATTATTTTGGAAGAATAACAAATAAGAAATAAAAAAATAAATATTTAATAATTAAGAAATAATAACTTTAATTATAACATAATTATGGCATAATGACTTTAATAATTATGACATAATAACTCTAATAATAAAGACATAATAACCTCCGCATTTTTCCGTAACGAAAGTGAAACTAATCTTTACCTATTCATGATGGATCTCAAAATAATCTTTCAAACTTTCCTGAAATTTTAAAATTCTGAAATTAATTAAAAACTACAATTGTTTTAAGGCATATCATCGAGTTTTTGGAAATAATTGCCAGATTTTCAAGAAACACGGATTAAATTGAATTTTCCTTCACTTTAGAAAACATCCTTCGCAAAAGAAATTGCAAGGCATTTAAAAACACTTGAAATACATCTGAGATTTTTTAAAATTATTTCCTGTTGAAATTAAATCAAATTAAATCAAATTATTTCCACGTGACTTCAGTGAATAAGTTCATGCAATTTTAAGCTTCAAATCTGGCGATGCTGTCTTCAATGTTCTTATTGACGTCTTATGGACTCCAAACTCCGATATTTTACAGGTTACATTGCAACATCAAACATACAAAACATACATCACGTGTCGCATTGCAACATCAAACATACAATACATTTTTAATCCCTATTTTCGTGACTCCTCATGCATATTTATCAGAAATAAAAATCTTATTATTCCTTTCTCATCAAGTTGTTAAAATTACATTTTAGTAAAATTCCTTGAAATGTATATTTACTACACTTGTTTTTTTTATTTAGCCGATCTTTTGAGTGCCTTATGTATCCGAATGGGATGTGAAAGCACTTTTTAATCGATCTACCATTTATATAGTGCCCCTACCGCCCCTACCCGAGGGCGCTCCATGGAGGAGCAGGCTGGGTTGCGAACACGACACGAACACGAGTTGTTATTACGACCGCATGCAGGAACGCAACCCATTCGGCCAACCTGCATGCCTACACTTGATTCTAAAATTCCTCATAAATCCTGTGTCATGATAATAACAGGTAAAAGACTCAACTCTTTACTAGTGGTTGACCTTCAAAACGCAATTTTTCACAAATGAAACAGACTCGAATGACGAAGTCGACCAAATTTGAAAAGAGCAGAAGGAGAAGAGTTGGCCTCATTGAGGATTAAAAATCGTCACTGATTCCGTTCATTTAAAAAAGAAGTTCACTGAAGATGTCCAATTTACAGGCTTTGAAAGGATTGGAAACTATGCACGAAAATACCGAAAAATCTTGAATATGGACTTGTTATTTCTGAATGTTGTTAGAGCAACTGTCAAGTACTTCAATTATTTCAATAAATAAAAATCAAATATTTACAATTTAATGAACAATTTAATTTAAACATGAATTTCAATGTTTAGTAGAAAAAAATATTTTCCTAAACCGCAACCAATGTAATCATGATTTATTCAACAACATTTAAAATTAACAAATAATTAATTGAATATTCAATATCAAATAACATCAACAATTATAATCAGTGAATAATTAACCTATTATTTTTTTAAAGATGGATGAATCATCCAATTAATGACGTAATTTTGGCTTAAAATCCCAAATCCTGGACTTTATCAACCATCCAACACCACTCATCACTTTAAAGATTCCCTCGATTATTCAATATTATATAAATAATATGAATAATAGTAATAATAATATATAATTAATAATATTAATTAATATAATAATTAATAATATTAATTATAATAATGACAGTACATAATTCACTTTCATTTAACGTTTTAGATTTTAAATCCATGCCACTGTTAAAACAAAAACTGCAAAATAAAATAAAGTTATAAAAGAAATGAAATGATTTTATCATCAAACAAAGGTTTAAAGTTGCACATTGTAAACTAAAGTCTTGAAACTTCTTTTTTAAGAATTGTTGGTATTCCATCATTTACATATTATTACAAATAACTATCAACAGTAATTTAATATTATTATAAATATTTATTATTATTATAAGTAGTTCTTATTATAATAAATCATTTACATATTATTACAATAAACTATCAACAATTATCATTATAAATATTTAATTATTAATAACAAATAGTCAGAAATCAAACAAACATTCTAATCAAAAGAAAATAACAATTTGTTTTAAATTAAAAACATTTAAAACACTTTTTGATGGAACATTTAATTTTCATGATGTTCTTTGAAAGATATTGAAAATAAATCAAACCCAATTTATTAAACGAAAGATCTTCGCATTAAAAATCTTTTATGTTGTGAACTGAAAATTCTTTAAACTTGGAATCTTCGACAAAAGTAATGACAAAATTGTTATTATTTCGAAATAATATTTAACTCGATTTTGACTGCCAACTTTCTACTGACACATTTATTCCTTGGTGGAAGATGTCCAAATGGAGTAATATTTCTTAGACTATTTCTTTCTGCTCATTAATCATGTTTAATTAATAATTATATTCATTAACATAATTATGATGGCGATGATGATGATGATGATGATGATGATTTGATTATTGTCACGCCGAGGAATTTTTGTAAAATAAAATCAATAGAAACAATGTTCGTGATTTGGTTTAAATGTTCCTTAAATGCAAAAAATTAATTAAATGAAAGACTGAAAAATCTTGAATTTAGTTATTTGAAAGCAAAATTTTCAAAATTTTGGTTTTTTCAAGTTTTTCTGATTTCAATGAAAATAGTCAAAATTAAAATTTAAAATGTCGTTATTTTTCAACATTAAAAAAAATTTTTTGTGATACTGTTTTCGGACGAAAGCAGAGGAATAATTGCAGATAAAAATTGTCTTGGTTTTAGAGCGAGTAATGGCTGCAAAATATGAGTGCATCATCCGAAATATGGAACTTATTCTCAGGTCGGAAGCATTTGTTCATTAAGTCCTCGTCAACCCGTCACACATGTCACATCTAATTGATTAGTTCGTCATTTCTATTTATATTTCAATCAAATGCTTATTAACCATTTATTATAACCAATGCCATAATTATTTATTACGTTCTTAATCTTATTTAATTATAATAATAACAATATAATTTATTACATGTTATAATCATGACAGGTGGTAGCACTTGTAAGTTCACATTCGGTGAATATATAGCTGTGAAAGATTGGATTTGAAGCAAATACAAACGAAAATGATACGCTATCCTGCTAAATTGCTTAATTTGTATAGCGCTACTTGCATAAAGCGCCGAACCAAAGGCTTCCTTTATCGTCGATCGGAGGTGCCAAGAAACATGCAAGGTGAAAATGCGCTGAGGAAATTATATGTCAACAAAACTTACTCTTATCAAGACTTTATTTACTTTCTCGAACATTTTCATTTCGTGTTTTCGTGTCTTTTTGTGCAAAAGGATCATCCTACCTGCTTGTTATTCGTAGACAGATGCATTCCTCAAAATACATATTAATCGTAAGCGTTATTACTTAAATTGTAATTAATTATGTATATTATGCTGTTATTATTCATTATTATTATTTACTTTAATTATTAACTCTAATAGGAAAAAGAACAACACTGCCTTCAAGAGAAGATTGTCACTAAATGGAATATTTTTTTCTTCATGAAAATCTGCTTTGGAAATGCTTTCATTATGTGGAATATTGTAATTAGCCGATCTTTTGAGTGACTTGTATATCCGTGTAGGATGTGAAGGCACTTTTTAATCGATCTACCATTTATATAGCGCCTCTACCCGAGGGCGATCCCTGGCGGTGCAGGCTGGGTTGCGAACACGACACATTACGACTGTTGCCATTACGACCGCATGCAGGAACGCAACCCATTCGGCCAACCTGCACTATTTGCTTAGATATTGGCGCAAATGCTAGTTTTCTGCAAATATTATTCTGAAAAATGCCTGGCCTGGAGACAAATGATGGCAGAATACAGTAGTGGTTGAGAGATGTTTTGTTTCAGTCTGGATGTAATTATCCGAGGAGGACCGGTTCAAATACTCTGTACTTACTTTATATATTCGCAATAACAATAATTAATTTCTTGAAAATGTGGATTAACAATAGCATTTAAAGAATTAATAATATAATAATTATATATATATATTATAATAATAACTAAACTACTGTGATTATAATAATATTTAGCTTTTTTTTTAGTTCGAGGTCCTTTTTCTTATAAAATGTGCCCAAAACCTTGGCTTTAAAGTATAGTTTTAATTGCTTAAAATGATTTAAATGTAAAATTGCTTTTATTGCTTTAAAATGTTGAGAAATGTCAGAGTTCGGAAGGTTTTTGTGAAGAATAGTTGTCATTTTGCTACTGAATCAAACACAATTAGAGTTTCTGAATTCAATAAGCCAACCTTTTGTTGATCTTTTTTCATTCTCAAATCTATGAAATCAAATTTGATTCGGTTTTGATCCTATCGAGAAATGTGCGATAATACGTCTTTCTTTTGTCCGAAAATTTAACAGAAAAGCATTCGTTGATTCAGTAATTTTTAATGCGAGAACATTTTTCGTGAAAAGAAATCTTTTAAAACTATAAAGGTTTTAACAGAAAGTGTTTGGTTGCAAGATTTTACGCTTTTAAAGCAATCTTTTCAGCGCCGAAGCAGTTCAAACATTTCCTTCTCAAAAATTGATTAACCAAAATAAAGCCGTAATATTTTGCATGATTTTCAACAGAAGAATTATTATTTATGCGTAGAGGTTTAACTATCTTTGATGTTAATTAGATTAAGAATGGGGCTAAAAATTAATCACAAAGCCATCTAAATAAATCTAAATAATATCTTGATGAATGATAAAGTAATTGCAAAGAATTGTGAAAATATGAATTTTTAAATTATAAGTTATTTCATTCAAATGTATTTCTGAAGATTACGGAGTTTCAAATAACATACAATTCAGAAATCATCGAGAAATTACTAAAACACTTCAAAATAAAAACCTCCATTAATAATTAAATAATTATTTTAATTAATAAATCTAAAAAAATTTTGAACATCGATGATAAGTGTTTTAAGTGTTTTAAATCCATTTTCCAAGATTTGTTCCTGATAGTTGATTCATGAATTGCCATGAAGTGCAACAATCAGTGAAATTGATGTCTTGATATTTTCAACATCATCAAACAGGCAACCAACCCAATGCAATTGAATGTAAGTGAATTATTTTAATGTAACTGAGTGTAATCGAATGCAATTGAATGTAGCGGAATGCAATCGAATTTATTGATCGAAAGAAGTAGACATCCGTGAAGAACTCCTTATAAAAATGATTCGTCAAACGACAGTTCCGACAGAAAATATAAAACAACATCACGTGGTGCAAGTTCATCAATTAATTTCATTTTTAAATAAATAAATAAATAATAAATTTTTAAATGGTTTCATCTTCATGTGATCAGCAGAATTCACAAACCCATTGAGTCAGTCCGTAGCACAATTTAGCTAAAAAAATAATTATCACATCATGTTTAATTGAAATTAATTGATTAATTTATAACTTCCTTTTCTATTAAGTTTAATTAAGAAAAACATGGACTTAAATCGTGTTATATGAAGTTAATGCAAAAGAACCACGAGGTAAAAGGTTTTTAAGTTGTGAAATTTTTTCAAATTGTTGCTGGAATGTTCAAAACATTTAAATGCATTTACAAGGCAATAACAGGATAATTATTAAATGGTATAGCGCTACATTTTACCAATTAACGTCTGTCAGCTCTGTTGAAGCGCAACATTAAATTTTCAGAATTACTTCAAATTATTAATATTATTATTATTATTAAATAAACTGATTTTGTCACAAAAATATTTTTAAAATAATTTTAAAAAATCCTTAATTTGTTTTTGTTGAAGGTAAAAGTTGAGTCAATTTAAAGGTTATTTTATTCGAACTCTGATTTAATTATTTTAAATGATGATGCTGATTGTGACGATGATGATGATGATGATGATGATTAATTCAATCAACAAACAATGTGGCAAAGAAATTGCTAAAATAATAGCAATAACAAGTTATTTTTGCGATAATAATAAATTATTATATACTTTATTACATAATAAATAATTATTATTAATAAATTATTATTAATAATTATAATTTAAAAAATAATTATTATTAATAATTATTAATTAGTTTATTATCTTACATTATTATTGGTATTCTCGTAGTAGATACAGTATTTCAATCCTTCTATCCGAGTAACAATATTTACATTTTCAAATTAAAACATATTTAAAATTTTATAATTAATATACAATTACAATGTAACCGTAATTACTTCGTCTGTTCGTTAAGCAATTAACTTTTGTGCGCAATCGTTGATTATTAATCAAGAAGTTAATGAGTTCAAACTTTTGAAAATGGAACATTAGAAGCTAATTAATTATTTAATTAATATTTATTAATTTTTAATATTGTTATATTTAGCAATATATATATAGCAAGGATTAATAATTATCGATAATTAATATTTATTTATTTAATACCAATTAATTAATTGATAAACATTAATTAAATAATTGATGTAAAAGTGGAATCCCAATTATGTTCCTCCTAATTGACTTTCCCTGTCCTGGAGCGATAAATATTTTCTCACCTGGGGAGAGCGTTTCAAGAGTCATTTACCTTTAACATTCCTCACTTAATTTATTTACCTCATAATTTGGTGATTTATAAACTTGTTAATTGATTGAATAATTATATTTCTTATTATTCATGAATTAATTTATAATTTTACTTACAACGTTTATTTAATTAAGAGGAATTACATTAGCATAACACGGTGAACAACAGAGACAAAACAAAATAACTGAAGGATCGGACTTAATGATAATATATTATAATTAACTTATAATTTGTCAATTCAACGATATGCATAAGACGTAAAAACCTTGCCTCGGAAATTTAAAAACTGCTAATTTCATAATGTAATCGGCAAACGAATGTATTTATGATGACATTTTTGATCCGCCCTGCAATATAAACATTGTTGTCGTGATGTTTCACGATTTATTATGAAATAATCTGTACCAATACTTGTTAAACAAAATAAATCAAATTAATAATAATAAATTATATTAAATTATTAAATGATACCATGATATTATTTTATAATAAAAATATTACAAACTTGACGAGCACTTGCCTGGTTTTGTGAATACCCAAAAGCAGCAAGAAATGGAAGATAACTGGTGCTTGCTTTTATAATCTCTGAATTATTTCTTTGGAAATTATTATTTAAGAATTAGCGATGAAGATATTATTAGCTGTGAATATTTTGAAAACAACTTATGGCTCAAATTGATGAACAAATGATAAAAATGCAGGACTTTTTAATGACGACACAAGAGAAATGTTTGACGAGGTGCGTCTGCCTGAACTGGCGCCTTTTTAAAAGAGCTGCTGTTGAATGCATGCCGATCTGAAATACCTTCGAAAATATATGGTCCACTTAAATTATTATAAATATTAAAATAAATAATAATTATTATAATAAAATATAATAAAAAATATATAAATGTATAATAATAATAATAAATATAATAATATAAATAAATAATTTAAAATATTTAAAAATTTAAATTGTTACAATAATTATCGATAATTGAATATATATTGGATTCAACGTGATTTAAGTTGAAATTGAATTTTTATTTATTTATATATTCCACGTGCACTTCACTTTTGTGCTGTCTTTCAGTCATTCAAGTGTTTCAAAACACCTGCGCTTTTGAGATATTGGGAGATGTTTTTCTTTCAGCTAACTTGGAAAAATTATGTGACGAATTTCCGGTTTGATGTTTTCAATAGTTTTAATGAATTTACGGCTATTTAAAGAAAGTATTTGCTCTATATTATTTATTTTTTATGATTTTAGGCGACATATCTGTTGAAATCACAGCATCTTTAGGAATGTTTGTTGAATTACCCATCGTTTACTAAATGACTTCTAAAATCTTCATGTCCAAGTGTGTAATTAATATTTTGAAATAAAACTTAATAATCGTTTTAAAGATCAATTTGTTTAATTAATTGATAATTATTTTATTTCTCAGAAAACATTAAAAACGTTATTTTTAATTAAATTATTTTATTTTATTATTTTGAATGATCACATCGACGATTTGTTTGAAAATCTAAGTAATTGCTAATTGTAAATTTTACATTTGTAAACATTCGTATTATAACTAAAATAGACTCGAAAATTAACCAAAACTCCAAAATAATCGAACTCCTTGCTTTGCGCCGCCTTCATCCTCATCTCTTATCAAATAACAACCACTCCAGCTATCGATCATCTTATCGCTATGGCCATTCCACGAGACAGCCCTTCTCCATGCCACAGACGGCATCACCTCAACCAGCAAGAACGGATGCACAATGCTTGACTTATCAACCTTCGACATCGTCCACCATGGCAAACAACCACAGGGAACAATTCAAACTGTTGAGTGCTCAACTGGCCTCTTCTCCAGAAGTTCTTCTACCAATCCTTTAATTATCAGATTTTTTAAGTGCGCAGCTATCCCAATGAGATGTATTGGCACTA
This sequence comes from Hirudo medicinalis, assembly GCA_011800805.1. Taxonomy (NCBI): domain Eukaryota; kingdom Metazoa; phylum Annelida; class Clitellata; order Hirudinida; family Hirudinidae; genus Hirudo; species Hirudo medicinalis. The sequence continues at coordinate 156,339 of MPNW01000298.1, forward strand.
TGACGTGCTATAACTTTACGATCAGTTGCTATCACAGCCGATGTTTTGGGGATTCATGCTTCAAGTCTCATGCTGAAGTCCTCGTGTGATTTCTAATTATTTCTCTCCATTCATTTCGTATTCACAAAGGAAAATCGCGTTCAAGAGAGAAACTATAGGATTAACAAACAAATAATGGATTACATTTTATATAATACATGAATATTTCACAGAAACTTATCATAAATAAGTTTTTTAAATAACGTCTTTCCTTTTGATGATTTAAAATTGAAATTGGAAAAACACTTTATATTTAATATTTAATAGAAAAATTTAGGATAAGGTCCATAAGTGTGATACTAAAATTAAATTATAACTAAAAACAAAAATTTTATGTATATATTTGTAATTATTTAAATAATTTATTTATATTATTATACGTAATAATGATGTGATGCGGAAGAAATTGATTATCGAAACGTGTTTTCAGGGGTTTGTTGAAACAACTCTGAAAATTTCTGAATCACTGGCTTGTTCGCTACATTAACAGCATTAAATTATTTAATAATTTTATTATTACTTTTGTTATTATTATTTTTATTTTTAATATTATTTTTATTACTATTTTTATTTATTATTAGATCTTTAATCTAATTTTAATCTTTTATTTATTAATAGATCTTAGTTAGATCTTTCACTTCGATCGCTAAAAATTCTTCATAATCATTTTTTTCAATAATTGCAAATTAAATTTATTGAGCGGTAATACTAAACTAAGACTGCGCTATTATTATTATCATCATCATTATTATTATCATTATCATCATTATTATTATTATCATCATCATCATTATTATTATTATGCCGATTTATAAAAAAATATTCTACTTTGCCTTTCGGGAAATTATGGAGTGGCCGTCATTGAACACGCGTCCCTGACGAGACCTTCCAACTACCTGAGTCCAGTCCTTCTCCAGCACCACTTGTGCAAGGAAGCCTCGGGTCAAAAGTGGAATCAAAGGAGGCGAAAACTCATCTTTCAAAATTTAAAAAAATTTTCAACCAATTTAGGTTGGTATAAGGTGACTGGTGCGCAGTTGCTTCATTTTCACCAAATTGAAACAAATTGGGGTTTTTTTTTTTACAGAATAAAACTTAACAAATGCTAATTAATTTCAACCTTTTTAAGCTCATTTAATTTAAAGTTATTCAGCGGGAAAATTCTATCGAGATAGCATTCCATGTTTGATGGAAATATTTCTCAATTGATTAAAATGCATTGAAATACGAGAACCTTTTTGGATCTTCGCCAGTTTAAAGAAGTAAAGTCTTTACTTTTCTGTGGCACTCATCTTTGAAATCCACCTTTACGCTTTACATTCAATAATTGTAAGGACCATTTTTTTTTTAATTCAAAATCACCCAAAAAATCCTTGCTTAAGCGAACGTGACTTCCGTGCGCATGTTGGTTTCGTTTGGAAAAACTCAAAATAGGTTTTAATAATTTTAAATTTTGCTTTTTAGTTGAGGATGCAAATTACAGGAGCCCACCCTATCCCGTAATGACTTCATTAAGTAAACAACGGGAACAATTTTCTTCGTTACAAACTCAATTTGCTGGTAACAAGGCTCCAAGTGCTGTGAACATATTCTTCTCGGAAGTGGAATGATTTAATCAAAAGTTGTTTTATATTTTTTAAATAATGAAAGTAATTTCAAATAACTACAAACTCCCTCCTAGCAAGCCATCATCATCTGCACAATATTTTCTAGAAAGAGACCCGAAATTGTGTTCTCGCTTCCTCCCACTCCATCCTGCCAACAATTGTATTTGATAACAACATTTAGTTTTTACGTGTAATTTAGCAGATATTTGCAAGTAATTTTTCGTGACCACACTTAAAAAGTATTTATTCTATGATTTTCAGATTTTCAGATTCAGATTTTCTTTCCTCAAAATATACTAAATAATAATAATAATAATAATAATCATCATCATCATAATAATCATAATAATCGTAATCGTAATCGTATTCGTAATCGTAATAATAATAATAATAATAATAATCATAATAATCATAATAATCATAATCGTAATCGTAATCATAATCCTAATCGTAATCGTAATCGTAATAATAATAATCATAATAATAATATGTCTTCGCAACTAAAAACTTAGAAAATGTTTTAAACTAGACATTTCCAGCCTAACAACAAATTGTCTGACATAAATATTTCACACATCTAGAGAGTTTAGATGTGTGTCTATCCTTTGCGCTTCAGAAAGAAGATGTCTGAAATAATGGTCATGAGAAAGAAAGATTGCCGAAGGACAGCATCTTTTTCGTATAACGAAGTAAAAATCAGTTTCGAGTTTCAAATCCTCCTCCGATGGAGCCTGCGGTTGTTCTCTCGAACAAGTTTTAAGTGGACTTCTGGCTATATTAACTTTTCTTTAGGCTTTGTTTCAGATTTTAAAATGACAATCATTTGTTTTAATTAATTATTGCATTCAGTGGCGGATTTGGTATAGAAAAATTGAATTCTTTTAAATATGTTATTTCAATAATTTACTGTGGAAGAAAATTTTAGCAGCTGTGCCCTCTAAATCCACCACTTGCCCCCGCTAAAGTGTTCTAGATACGTTCCTGATTGTATTGCATTGTGGTCTTACTAATTTATTAACATGATTATTATGTTATTAATGTGATGCGAGCAAAAAACCGACGCTCTGCAACCCTCATCAACGTCCAGGTTCAGAATAATTACAGCGTTGTTCGCATAATATACACAAGAAGCCATCAATATGAAAATGGACACTTAGAAATTTGTGACTTTCAGATGTGAGAGACATTGCACTTTCACACTCAGAAGCTGATGAAAGGTCGTCCGCTAATTGCTGGATTTTTTAGAACTAAAGTAAGCAGCGACCTTTTTCCAGACCGACGAGCAAAAGTCTTCCCGCGTAATTTTAAACTGCCAGGTTACTCCACTTTTGTGTGGATCAGCTGAGAGTTCGATCACGTTTGCGACTTTTATGAAAAACGATCTCGACTTTGTGACGCAGGGAGACCAAAGAACCTGGCATTTGTTTGTTTGAAATCAACTCTTCTCACGAAATAGATAGATACATCCCAACAGCGAAACGTAATCTATGTAAACGATTTAAAATAATTACGATATAAATCAGCTAAATAAACATGCAGTGACTACGGAATGCCACTTGCTATCGTGTACGCGGCCCAGAGGAAGGAAATAAGCAGCAGTTGGCGTGTATTCTTTGCAACGCTCATTTTGGAATTATTGCCTCATTAACTTTATGGAGTTCTTAAATACTTGTATCAGACTCAACATTTATCTGACAAAATGAAAGCAATATTTATAGAAATCTTAGCATTATCTTAGTGCCACCAGCAATCTACAGAGTAGACTTCTAACATCACCAAGAGTGTCACAACTAACATTCAAAAGGCTTCAGGAATTCCGAGTGCTTTCACCATTTTTTTGTCATTATTTCGCCTTTTTTTGCACTAAGAACCTCAAACAATGCATTTCCATTTCCAGAGCACCTTGGATAAAAAATTAATTCCATGTTCGACCACCAAGCATTTGTGGTGATATTCACTTCTATCAAAAATTTATTTCTTTCAAGGACAGGTGAGAATGAATGAAATTGTCATCAGTGAATTATCAACTCAGACAAGCAGGACTGCATTGATGCATCCATCGTTTTCGGGGTGGTTTGTCACCTGAGCATACTTTCCTGTTAATAAATATTAAAAGTATGAAATTAAGCAAACAGTAAATAATATAATTACAACTGAGTAGTTTAATCTTTCAATATCCACCACTACAAATCAAATAAGTTATCAGCACTCACCCCAAACAACTTTTCCTCCTGTTGTCACAAGACCAAGGTCACTGATGTTCACCTGGATTAATTGCGTCATTGTGTGATTGAGTCATAAGTAAACAATTGGCAAAATCATGAAATCAAGTGCTGTAAAAGTTATGATAAAATAGTTTTAAAACTTCTAAGTACAACTTTGAAACATCAAACCTCAATTATTGTTCCCTTGGTGATGACTCCAAGCTGTGTGTAGAGGGCAGCACTAGGGTTCTTCTTGACCCCAATGATGGGAAGGTGAAAGGTCGCCTTCAGGTCGGGATGAGTCACGTGGGCTTTGGATTCTCTCAAACACTATAAAAAGGTTAATTAAACTTATTGAAATATATTATTTAATAATAAGCAAAATAAAACCTATTCAACTTAATACTCGACAGTAAGCCTACTTTATTTTGACAAGAATATCTAGGTTATTTTTATGTAATTTGGCAGACCTCAACAAAAACATCCTCATACCATGGGTCTGATGAACCTCTCAAACTTTGGTGGCTTCCTTGTGAATCCATCTCCAACATAACAGACCTTTGTTATCATCCTCTTCCAACCCTTTCCTTTCAACGAATTATTCAAATACAAAATATTATTACTCAAAATAATTGGATATTAACTCGGACATTTCATAAAATTGATATGAATTAAGATATTTCAAAAAACAAAATCTCACTTCTTGACTTTCCTGTCTTCACAACTTTAAAGACGTCTGCCTCACTGACAGCATTGACTCTTGGCATGGGAACATCCCATTTTCCCTAAAATATGTGTTACATAATCAACTAAAGATTTAAGTAAATTTCAGTAAAAATAAAATTATTAAGCTGCAAATTATGAATAAATTGATTTTCAAAATACTCACAGCTTTTTCCTTCCTCTTCTCCTTGATGGTGTTTGAAAGAATTTTGGCTCTCTGTTGAAGCTCCCTGTCGAGCAAGTACTTGGCCCTGGCTCCGGGGTCCATATCCTCTGGTGCCTTTTGTTTGGTGTCCTTCTCTTCGTGCATCTTCAAACTGATTGAAAACGAATTATGGAATTCATTTTTATGCCTTTATGTTTGGTCATGCATCCATTTTGCAACTCACGTCTTCTTTATTTGTATCTTTTCCAGATGCCTCTTCTTGTTGAAGAGCTTGGCCCTTAAAATAAAATCAAACATGTTGCAGATCAAAGTACAAGACAAATTCAAATTCTGCAAGCATTATCATATAATATAGAGTAATTTACAATTTACTCAATTACTAGAACAAAAATAATTATTGAGTAATTGAGTAAAGAATTACTTAATTAGGTAAACAATAAAACCAAGTCCATACTTGAGTCCCCTCAACTTCTTGGCCTTCCTAGATTCTTCATGAGCTCTTCTTCCTTCCTTCTTCCTCCTGCAATGCATCAATTTATGAATTTGTTACGTTAAGTATAACAATTAAACCCTTAATAATTAATTGTGCCCCTTTACTTTCTCTCTTCATAATCCAGTCTCCTTCCATGTCTTTTCCTGTGCAAATCAATGTACTCGTTCTGGGGCTACAAATAAAAAATGGATTGTGTTTATCTCTTGTTCCATAATATTATGTTAAGCCATAATATTAGTTAATTTGTTGCTAGTGATAAATGGCAGTCATTTTTAAAGTTTTCCAAGAGTGCATGCCATTTATCACATACACTATTTTCGTTTACTTTGGTTGTACATAAGAGGTTTTTGCTTCATTTTGTTAAAAACTATATGAGCTATTTATGAAAAAAAAATTAACGAACACGTTTACAAAGAGTAAATGTAAAAATTTAAAGTAAAAAAAAGAAAATTATTGACTTTAGGCAGTTGAATTTTGAATGAGATGATTATTGGTAAAATAACTTTAAATAATAACCGAACGAAAGTGCACGATGCTTGACGTTTCCAAGGTTCAAAACTACTTTATAACCATCTAACTTAATAGCAAATTATACCTTACCATTATAAAGTGTTGTCTTCAAAATTATTAATACTCCGATGCTTCAGAAAATCGCAGATTTTGGAGTCAATAAACACGAGAGCACGCTCCCGTCGAAAAAATATAAACACACAACGATAATTGAAATGATGGAAAACCAATTTAATTGTCATTTAAATAATATATAAATTTAATAAATATTAAATAATTAATAATGTTTTATTACTATGTACTTTTTTATGTATTTTATTTTAGGTTATTAAACTACGTCTACATTTTTTATTTTTATGTATTTCATGAATTTAATTATTTGTAAATTAATATGATAAATGTAAATTGATGTTTTTATCATATTAATTTTTGTAGCCACGTCAACAAATTGTGGCAATGTTGATATCATGAAACACTTGCTTTACTTTCGGCTGGATAAGTTATGGGACTCTCTCTCTATTCCCTGATAGAGGCTGCCTTGCTTTGTTTGAACGCCATTTGCGTTTTACACGAAGAAAGGTTTCTTGCGAAGAGTTACTATCCATTTCTCTAAATTATTGGGCATGTAACTCAGTGAAAGCAACTGCATGGCAACTTTCTTTGCAGTTGGCTGGGGAACTAACCAGCGAGGATTCGAAGACAAACCAGGACCAAGGCAGCAACTTTTGAACCTAATTCGTTCAATAAGGACAGTCATGAGGAGTAAGTAAAATGCACTCTTTGCATGAACATGGCAAATGTGCAATGGGTAATTAATTTTTCTTTCATTTGCAGTACCATTGATTGGCGTCAACATCTTTGTAATAATTTTCAAGCTGGCTGCTGGATAAAGACTTGTTGAATAAAGAGTACTCTTTCTACTTAATCATAAATGTTAAGACCAAACTTCAAATAATTGTCTATATTATTTTTTCAGTAATAATATTTTGAGAAACCTAATTCTGCATTGGATAATAATTGTAAAGGGAATACAAGGGAGCATCAGTCTCTTCACAATGTTTAAATGAGTTATTGTAAAGGCCTCTAATTTGCTTCTGCTTTTTGATATTCAAATGATAAGCAAAGTCATGATGTTTTGCTTAATGTGTGTGTTTGAGTTTCAGAGCTTTAATTTGTTTCTCAGCAGAATCTAACAAAAGTTTTGTCGTTTCATGCTGTTTCTTGATGATGGCTGATTCTTGTGTTGTCATCAACAAAAGTTTTGCATCTTCCAGTTGTTGGCACGTTTACTTGAGATTGAGATGTGTGTTTTTCTCTCAGAAATTCTCTTGCTTGTTCCTCTCTCTGGTGTGATTCTTTTAGGAGGCTTTTCAGTTCTGTGATGCTTTGCTTTAACAAACAGAAGATAAACAGTGAGGTCTAAGGATTTACAAAATAATTCACTAATGCCTTTTGTCTAGATCGTAAAATGTTCAAAGCTGCAAGGGATCTTTGAATTTAACAAATAATGAATCAGTTTGAGGATGAGTTCAAAGTTCATGTGAAACCTCAAGTTCCTTTTCCTTCATTTTTGAGGTTGTCAAAAGGTCAATTTGCGACTCGTTCTCGTTCCAGAGGTCTTGGAGTTTTTGAGTTGAAATGGACAGTTCGCTGTTGAAGTGTGCCATTATGTTTGAAATTACACTATCCTTGCTTTCAATCTCTCTCTTGCATAATTTCACCTACAACATTCAATTCAATTGGTTTTACAAAATAAGTTAAATAATTGTTTTATGAAAACCTGCTGGGTCAGATGTCTGATTCTTTTTTCATGACCATTTGCCTCCTGCTTTAACTTGTCCTCAATCTTTTGTAAAGATCCCTGAAGGGATAGAATGCTTGCCTTCAATTCTTCATTAATTCTCTCCAGCTTTTCTGTGGCCCCCTTTTAAGTTAAGATTTGTTGGCATGTTTGCATATAAAGAGTTTAGATTAGACTGTGGTACTAAATGTAGAAAAAAAACTGAAAATTGTGATTTTTTTAGAGGTAACATTCCGTGCGACCTTCTCTTGCTGAATTTGGACTTTGTTTTTCTTAATTTCACTATTTAAGGTTTCAATTTGGCTGCACAAGTCTTGGTTCTGTAGAGAGAACAATATTTTAATTAATTTAGATAATAACAATATTACAATTAATGAAAATATGTATCATCGTAAACAATTTTAGTGGATTAACTCTGGAGATAACATTAAAGTTTTATAATTTAAGAGCAAAAGATGGTCTTAAATTTTATTCTTTCACGAACCACGTTCATTTGATCCTGCTGGTTTTTATTTATTGCTGAAACAAAGTGCTTCATGTTGTTGAGAATTCTTTCATAGACCTCCCCTGGAGTGAAGTCATTTCTGTATCCATGATTTTCCATTGGAATGTAATAATTCTTTGGAAATTTCATGGAGACAATCAAGCCTTGAAAGTCCTCCAAACATTTCCTGCCTATCACTGATAGTTCTTTTTCTTTCTTCAAAATAATTGAACTCAATTATTCAATTGAAAATTACCAAGCTGGATGAATGAAGTTAAAGTAATGTTTTAATCTTGTAGGACTTCGAGAAAGGTTCTTAATGAATTGGAGTTTCTGAGAATATTTAATATCTACAAACGTTTTATGCATATTTTCTACTTTCATCCAAGCTCAGAAATGTCATGGAACAGAATAAATTATTAGTTACAGCAGCTTGGGGATAATATTACAAAAAGCTTGGTTTTGAAACAAATAGCAAAAAGTCTTTAGTTATTTTAGTCTGAGTCACAAAAATTCATGTGATGGATATGATTTCATTATGACAAGTCAGCCGATGATGTGATTTTTATCGATATTATTATTTATAATTATTATTTCTTTCCAAGCTCACCCGTTTGAGTTCCACAAGATCTCTGCTCATGTCTTGAAGTCTGTCCTTAATTTCTTGTTCCTTTTTGCTGAAAATATTAAAAATCATGAGATTTAAATTAAAAAGCTAATGAATTGTTGAGCATATTTAGTAACTTTGCAACTTTTAAGTTATAACTGACAATAAGGATACAATTTCCATAGAAAATAATTCTTGAAATAGTATTTATTTCTGGTTTCTTCTGAAAGTATATTTACTTCATTTCCCTTTGAAGACATTTTATTTTGACTTCCTGGTGATTCTGTCAAAAGGAATGCACTTTCTATTTCATTGACCAAGACAACAATAGAAACCTACTAAGATATCTTTTAGTTTGCTTTCAGACTTCTCCTTCTGCAAGAGTTTGCTGTTGAGTTGCACTTTTTCTGATTCAAGATTTTGAATTTTGTTCTTTGAAGTGTCTTGTGTCTCTGCTGAGAGTTGTTCCAACTGCTCAAAGTCTCTCAATGCCTTTGCCAGAACATCTTCTTTTTCACACAGTGCATCTGTAAATAAGAGTTTTCTGTTTATTCATTTGCTTTCTCAGCTTAGAATATTTTACAATTATAACTTCTTAATTTTTTGTTTTCCTCTGCCAATTTTCTTTGCAATCTGAAAGAGGAAATTAATTTAATTTCCCTTTTAAATTGCTAATAACATATTTTAATTAAAGAGCCTTGGTAACCGACAGAATTGAATTATTTTCTTTCATTTTGAGAATTTGATTTTCAAGGAAAGATATTTTTTCTGACATCTCTTGGACCTGCTGAGACTGAAATTGAACATTCCAGAACATTTTCATCTTCACTCAGTTATTAAAACTTTAATCAAAATAAACCTTCTTTTTCACTTCCAAGTCTTTATTTATAATTTTATCTTCATAGTTTTTGGCTGCTTCTTGCATATTCTCGACAATGTTTTTCTTTTCATTCTGAAGGCATTCCATTTTGTCTGTCAAATTTAATCACCCAGTTTTAAAATAATTCATGTTATATGACTCATTCTCTGAATTTTCAGTTAAGGGTATTATAATAAGCACCATGTGTAACTTTTATTTCTTCATTTGTTCTATGCAAGAGTTTCTCCTGATCATTTAGTCTTAATTCCAATTCTTTGTTGACATTCAAAAGAGATTCCCTCACTGCTTTGAGATCCTCAATGTTGTAAGTCAGAGAAGCAATTTGGCACAGTTGTTCCTTTACCTTTGGGAATGTCAGTGGTCCATCAATCAAAACACGGCCTTATAATGGCTTAATCTCTCACCTGAATTTCTTGCTTCTCAAGATTTTCGATTTTTTTTTAGACATTCCATTGGTCAGTGAATCTCAACCATGTGTAATTACTCGAGTAAGGTCAATATTTGGTAACTGTTTTCGAAAAGCTAATTAGGTAACAAATTAGGCGGCTGTAAACGTGAGTGCTGTGATTGTGATGAGATGCATACAATTTAAATGAAGGACTGAACGTGCCTCAACTTGTCTCTTACTTTTGTATATTATTTGAACCCCAGCTTGCAAATCCATAAACATAATTTCTTCTCAATAATTCAAATTGTTTAATTAATTTAATTAAGTAAATACCAGCGACTCAATAAAATCCACAAATTTCCGAGGAACTTAATGACGAATTAATCGTCTGTGCTGTCATTCACCGTGGTTCTGACGTGAGAACAGGATGGTCGGGCACGTTTCAAGTGATCTTTAAAAATGAATCATTTAAGGATCAAAATCAAGATCAACTAACATGGCTAATAAGAGAGCCGTATTAGGGAGGACTTATCACTACAAATATAGGACTATGCTAGAAACTTTGATAAGGCATCTAACATGGCTGGTCATCGCACTGCGATTAGAGTTTTGGGAATCTTGCAAATTCTGATCGGCTTACTATGCATTAGCCTGAACACAGCCGAAATAATAAACTCTAGACGAATAGAACTTTTGGGTGAAATTATTTTTTTGACGGGCTACGGTGTCTGGGGCGGAATCCTGGTGAGTAATTTGTTTAAAAGCACACACGCACATTAGTTTCTTCTGAACTATCCAGTTATTTATTTTAAAAATAGATGTTATTATAGATCTAATATTTTTATTAACTTTACGTAACAAAGCGATGATGACTTTGTGATTGTAGATCCTTGAGTTAATGAGTTTGCCGTCAAAACACTTCAACGCAATAAAACTGGCAATACAATGTTGTTATGATTTGTTTTTTACTTATTTAGTTAATGAAACACTCATTTAACTTTGAAAAAGCGTTGGTTTAAATTCTCCGCGCCCAGTTTGACACTGCATTAATGCGGTGATAACTATCAGGGTCGCCGACAGAAATTTCGGGTCCCTGGGCTCAGCGGCCCCTAAACCAGGGATTTGTCTAATTTATTTACCCCCAACATTTTCAAATTTTGAGGACGCCCCTCAGTAGCTCACATTTATAAGCAACCAAGATATGTCAATTTGGTAATGGAAAAGCAAAAAAACAGGTCATGACGATTATAATGTTTTAAGAACTGGGCGGGCCCCAAAAAATGTCAGGGACCCTGGACACTTGTCTCCCCTCTGCCGGCGGCCATGATAACTATACAAGCAATTAAACAATACTCTTTATTAACAATGATTAGTTTCTTCTGTCCGGAGTGTTTGGAGTTGCCTGCAGTCTCGGATCAACAAAGAGGGCATTGGTTAGACAAACAGGAACTTCTTAGAAGTTTTTTCTTGCCCTCATTAGACTTTATGACTTATCTAGGAAACAACATTCCTCGTGTTCAGCGTGATAGCAGCATCAGTCTCTCTGGCGACTGTTTCCATGGCAGCGTCTGATGTTGTTTTGGGATTACTAGGATATGCTTCCGATGCCCCGACGATGGTTTAACTTTTTTTGTTAAGTTTATGGTCTTCACTTCAAATTTACATGAAAACTTTATAAAAATGTTTAATTTTCCATGTCTTTGACCACGGATTGTACATGACTTTATATCATTGTAAAAAACATTGAAATGTTTATATTTTATTAGCCCCCTAAGCACAATCTAACGATGAGGTTAGGAATGGCTTCCACCTTGTTGGCTCTAAACGTCCTTGGTGGCATCGTGTCTCTGGCCGCTTCCATCGTCTGCTGTGGTTACTTTGGTTGTTGTTGTTGCCCCATCATCAGTAGAGTGAGAATTATGAGATACTTGTTTGTTTAAATTGTTGTAAGTGTTTCTAGATTAAGTAATTTTTTTTAAATTGTTAATTTAAAGAAGAATGGCATGACAATTTCTATAGTTTACAGATGTTAATGATTTGAAGCTGATGAAAGAGTTTGTTATTAAATAAAATTAACAACGAAATAACCTTTCCTTTATAACTTTAGGACTTTCCCGTTGGGTATTCCAAAAAAAGAGGTCAGTTTTAAATGAAAATATTTCTTTGTTATTACAATCCAAATAATTGCATTTTATTTAACTCTAAATTGATTAATAATTTCAGAGAATGTGACCCTACCCAAGCATCCAAAGGATAAGCCATCAGAAGTACAAAATGAGCAACCTCCCACAGAAGAACATTCTGCTACTTTCTGATTTTGAATGATTTTTATGGATTTCAGAGACAACAAATTATTTATTGCTTACAGTTTACAAATTATTTTAATAATTTATTTTGCAACTAAACCATATTTTGATGATCCATCTGCCAAAAAATTGAATTCAAATGCTTTTTAACATTTAGATATATTTTACACATTTACAAAATTACATTCGCTTGTTTGTGAATATCAGTTTTATTAGTGTACAATGCTCAAGATCTGTAACATCATCATGCCTTGGAAGATGAAGTGGAGACTTGTAATATTTTATGTAATAAAAAGTTTTTAACAATTTTTGATGTAATAAATACCAAGTCTGATATTTCGTACGTTTAGCCCGCTCTTCTAAATGTAACGTCAGTATTGTGATTTTAAGTGATTCTGTAACTGCGATTATGTTTTTTAAAATAAATATTGGTAAATATAAATAAGAAATGTTATTGGAATGGAGTAAAAAATTTCAGAGAATAAACCTCTCGTACATCAACAAAACATTCCTTGTAATTGTAGCGATCAGTAATGATTACCATTACCTATTTAGTTCTCTTGAAGTTCTGTTGAACATACGCCACTCTGATCAAATTATCTAATCAAAACTCTGAATCGTTCATCGTTTCCAAGAAAATTCTGTGAATGGTGCTGGAATAATAAATTAGCAAGTTATGTAATTGATTATTTCTCGATAAACCATCAAGGATAACTCATAAAGTAATTTTAAGTAACTATCGAATCCCTTGTTTTTATTAGCCTCATGCAGTAATAAGTTCAGAATCACAATCCAATTATCTAACCACAACTCAACAAACTTTTCAATTAGCCGTCATTACGGCTATTTAGGGCTAATACTATAGAACTGTTTTTCTTCAAAACAGTTCTGAAAATAAGTTTGCAAGGCCGTGCTTGAGAATCTACTGGCTTGACATACATTAATGATGCAAACAATATCACGGCCCAACTCCCCTGATTGGCTGTTGTCCCCCCACCCCACCCCCGAAGCAAATAATGGTCATCTCTTCAAGTTGTACGAATTAATTTTGCATCCCAGGAAAAGATGACATGACGTCCCTGATTTTGTCATCTTCAATTAGAATGTGGTTGTAACGAGCTAAGCAGAAACAGTTTTCAATTGCGATTATAATATTGCGTCATCAAAAAGGTTTTGCAACTTTTTAAAAATATTTAAAAGTAATTTTCATGCTTTGACAAATTTTGAGTTATTTTACAATTCTGCTTCAACTTTCAACATTGGAGATGGATGGGTTGCCACTAACGCGAGAGTAACCAACTTGTGTACTTTTTTTTTGTTTCGTGGATTTCATTAATGCAAGGTCTTATTTCAATTATGCGCCGCGATTAATTAATAATAAAATAAGAAACCATCATTTTGTGGTGGACTTAAAACGCCAAAAATGCACGCATCAAAAACTAAAGTTAAAGACGGTCATCAGTTTGAAATAATTTTGAATGTAAATTTCAACACCGCCACAGTTGAAGTTGAGGATCTTGAAACCCACGAGAAATGGGAAAGTACTTTTGACGCTAATTGTAAGATGTGTTGATTGAATTATGATATATGGAATGAAATAAGGCGAGCTGACTAATTTGCATATCTTTTAAGTTGTTGAAGAGCTTACAAGAAAAGTTGGAAGTTTCAAAAAATTTCCTGTTTTTATATCTATGCTGGAATCAGCTGTAAAAGAAGTTAGTAACTAGTGATTTAAGTTAATGAACAACAACAATTGATTTAAGCAATAAATTAGCACTGGTTGTGTGATTCTGTCAATTTTCCAGACAAGTTCCTCAGTCAGTGTTCAACTCCTGAATTATTCTGAATTTGAACTTTTAAGAAACAAAAAATTTGGTTTACAAACTTCACTGCAAAGCCTACAATCACCCTCTCAGACATTGCATGAAAGAAAATTTCTTATTTTGCATCATGTTGGTGAATTTGACAGGTTGGACAAATTAACAAATCTGCTCTTTAATTTTGGCATTTATTTCTGAACTAATATAATATAACATAATATATTACTAATTTATGATTTTAATAAATGATTTTAATAAATAATTTTGATATATGATTTAATTTTACGATTTAAAAATTCACAGTTGGTCAAATGAGTTAAATATTTACTTTTAATGAAATTATTCCAAACAGGACAAGATATCCTCTCGCCTTGAATTACCTTGGTGTTCTTGATGTGAAACTTCTCCAAGAAAAACTGAAGAAAGTTCAATTAGAACTTGCAACATATCGCAATCAGGTCTTGATGATTGTGTTGGTGATTGTCTGTGATTTTGCGATTTGAATGAAAATTATTAAATTATTTGTGTTTGATTGGACAGGTTGATTGGTTAAGAGGTTGAACTCTTGACTTTTTGACAATTCCTTAAACTAAATTCAAATTTATGGACAGGGGATTATGAGTTATCATTGAATAACAATGTGTTAAATGTGTTTTGGAAAGATAACTGTTTAAGATTTGTTTTAGTTGCCTTGGAACTTAATGTTATTGCTTAATATTATTGCAGAACCTAACCATTGGACAGAATCGAGAGATAAACAATCTCAAGAAAGAGTTAGAACTTTATTCTTCTAGCATATGCTAAGATATTATGTAATTACCTAATTAACACATTAAAATATAAAATCAATAAAACTAATTTGACACCATTTTGGCTGCACTAGAGTGGAACGGTTAAAGAAAGAAAAATCAGAAATTGAAGCCGAATTCGAAGAGTTCAAAAAAGCATTGGAAAGGAAGGACAAGGGTCGCAAAGAGTCGCACAAGTTGAGAAATTTCATCAACAACATGGAGAAGGACCTCATGAATGAAGTACTGAGGCACAGGAGTTCTGTGGGCAAGAAACTTTTGGAGAACAAAACCCTCACTGCTGAAGTAGAATCGAATGATGATGATGATATAAAATACTTTTTTTTAGATCCAGTCTGCTCGTGCGCTTTAGATTGATTGACTGATCGAGATCACCATAGTGCCTTTTACATCCTGGCCTGGATACTCTTAGGCACTTAAAATATGTGCTAAATAAATAAGAATAATTCTAAATTTTTAACCTTAATTCTAAATATTTAATTTTAATTCTAAATATTTAATCTTAATTCTAAATATTTAACCTTAATTCTAAATATTTAATCTTAATAAGATTGTACAAAATCAAATTCTCAGGTCAAGAAGTTAAAAGCGTCTGAGTTCAGATTGAGAACTCAGGTTCAAACTCTTAAAAATGAAGTCTTTCAGTTGAAGAGGTTTGCAGATAAAAATAGATTCAATTAATTATTCATGACTTCAATTCTAAAGTCTCTTTTGCCCACTTACAAATATTCAACGTACTTGTTTGTCTGCCCACGTTCTTACATTTGGTCGATCGCACTAATGTTTACGAGGTCATGTGAATCAAGTTTCTTGACGTTAATGTTTACGATATTATGTGTTGTAATAACAATAGGTTTGTTATTGAAAATGCACAGGGTTTCCTCAAGAAGTTCCCTCCCAGAAAGGTCACGTGGCTCAAGTTTGGAGTCAAGGGTCAGCAGTAGGTCATGCAGGAGTCAACAGATGTGATTGAATTTGCATAATCATTTAATTAATATTCGTTGATTAATCAATTATATTCATGAAAAATTACACGTTACTTAAGTGTAACTGTGGGAAATTATAATTATAATGAATTAATTAATTACAATTTATATGTCAGGATTAAGGTCATAATTATAGACTATTATAATTATTATTTTTATTTCATCAGCTTGTTCTGAAGCATAAATCATTGTTATTCCAAATTGTTAAAGAGTCTTACTTTTAATATTTATTATGACATTATTATTAAGATATTATTATTATTATATTAAAAAAGAAGTGTCTCTTATTACTTTTTATTTGTTAATCCTTGAAAGCTACTCCAGAAACTGTCGAAGGGACCTTGCCCCGTTGATGAAGGTCAGATCCCTCTCAGATGATCCTTCAACGAAATCATCTCCGTTTGGTCAAAACAGGAAGCCTTCACCTGCAGGTTGAAATAACAATTTATCGGAGAAAAAATCTTCCTTGTAATGTTCAGGAATTCATGAGCAGATTGTTTATTGCATAATTATTTGTTTTATTGAAATTTGATGATTTATATCATTAATTAATTAATTTATTTATTAATGCACTGCATGTTGCCTTGGTGACATTAGCTAATTAATTGTTGATAATGATAATGGTAGTAAAATTGGATTTTTAATATGCCCAGCTAAGTTGAGGTGATAAGTGAAGATGATGGTAATGATTTAACAATAATTCCATGTTAAATTATTTATAAATAATTAAACTTAACTGCTTCATCAAGACCAAGAGTTCCAAGAGTTAAGATCAACCAGGCCATTATTGCTACTATTTGCATTGTTTACCTATGTTTTCTTCAGCTGGCCACAGATCGAGGTTTGATCCAACTGCTTACGTGCTTGAGAGGAAGAACAAGCTGCTTGAAATCCAGAGAAAACGGTTTGTCTCAATAACAGGAATATTAGTACATCTTCGTTTGTATTAAAAATTCATTTTTAATTTGGGCTGGAGTCTGCAATCAGTAACTATCCTACAGTCTATCTATTAGTAACTGTTCCATATTTTCTGTCGCAAGCTGTGGGAGTTACATAGCATTTCTGAATAGAATTACAAAAACAAATTGATTGTTGGGTTAACCTTTTTGATGTTGAAAACATTGCTTTTCAGTTACGGTTGTTTTAATGCTTTTAATTCTGAAGACAAACACAAAAACAAAGTTTGTAGTAATTGTTTGACATTTATTTATATATTTATTATAAATTCTCACAGGGAATCCTCTATAGAATCAAGAAGGAGTCGATTTTCTCCTGACAATGGAAGGAAAAGTGAGCCAGTTGCTCCCTCACTCTAGACATTTGTTACAATAATTTGTTACAATAACTTGTTACAATAACTTGTTACAATAACTTGTTACAATTTACAATTACTTTACAATTTACAAGGATTTACAATCTTTAGATTGAATAATCCATTCAGATCGAAATTATGTTGAAATGTTTATTTTTATTGTTTCACTTGCACAATCGAATTCTTTAAAAGGATTCCACAGTGAAGCTACTCAGTCCTCAGCAGAATCATGCACTTCTGTTCAGCAAAAGAAGTAAGTGGTTAATTATTGCAGAAATTTAGGTGATTAAATTTGATTTCCTAAAAGTGAAATGCAACTACAATTTCGAGCTTGAACTTTGCAGAAATTCAGCAAATTCCAGGAAGTACAGGAGCTCGATACAAGCCGAACTAGAAAGTTCGTAGGACCGAAGCATTTACAAACTATCCGTCCCCAAGAGAATTTTGTCTATCCCCTTCGCTAAATTTTATTTTAAATTTCATTTTAAGCCTCGACACTTATCAAGCAAGCCCCTCATGCCTGAATCAAATAGCAATATCATCTTGGCAATAATCAGAAAATTTTCTTTCTATTCACCACAGCCGAGGCTTCAGATGCAGAGCCGGCTGTGACGGACATCGACCTGAGGTTGGAAAGACTCAAGCAATTCGTAAAGGAGCTGCTGTAAAATTTCCAAGAAAAATTGAAACAAACACAAATTGCTTTTCGTGTTTTATTTGTTTTCTCTTGTCTTTAAACTGACAGTTTGAATGCAGTTTGAAATCATGATAATTTAAAAAAGGTTTTGCAAAGATATTATTTCTTGTAAATAAATGCATGCAGCAGTTCAAATATTTTTATGCTTGAGTAACTTGATAAACTTTCAACTTGTCCTTGGCTTCTTCAGTCAATCCTGATGATGATACCCTCCTCATGGAGTCTTTTTAGGATTGCTTGCAAGATGGAGCTCTTTGAAATCAAAAACAAAAATCATAAATTTTTCATAATTTTCGATTAAATTATAATAACTTCTAATTAAAACTCTGTCATATAATCATCTATTCATTTTATAGGAGACTACTTTTACAGGAAAGTCATCTTGAATTTTGAATAATATTTAATTCCAAAGCACATTATAGCTCCAAATAATTAATATCCTCTCCAGTATGGCTGTTATTCATCTGCCACTAACCAGTTGCATTGAAGTACTTATGTGCCTGAGAGGTGCCGCATATTTGCAAGTAAGACGTGCTTGTCATGACAAGTCTTAATCATTCAATGTCACTAACGATACCAACATCAAATTCAACAAACCTCAAGGGTTTTGGCAGCATGGAAGAGTTCTTCGAAGTCCTCAGGATCAACATCACCTCTCCATATTGACATGAGTTCATTTTCCAAAAGATCGTTCCATAGCGTATCTGATTCTCGAACTGAATCAAATTTTATCTTGGTTTTATTAAATAAATATCAAGTAACATTCAAGTTATTACATGATTACATTAGTTAGTATTATATTATTATTCTTAATATTACTAAATAACATCAATCAAACAAACTGATGGTGAGAGCCAGTGAGATGGTCAAGGAGTGGAGAAGGGTTCTTGCTTGCTCATGGAGAAGCTGAATGAGGTCATTATTAAATATTAGGAAAATAATTTGAATATTTTAAAAGATTTATTTCAATTTATAAACTTCATGGGCTCAATATTATTATCATTATTATTAATAATGTTATTGATGTTATTATTATTATTATTGTAGTTTGTCATAAGACATTATCATTAAAATGACATAGTTCAGATTAATTGAAAGCTTAAAACAACTTAGCTACATTTAATGAAAATAGGTGTTACAACTTACTTTGTGTGGATCTTCCAAGACTCTTTTGACTTGACAAAGCACCATTTTGATGACATCAGATCTTGAATCAAGAGAGTGCATTGACAAAGACGCCAACAAGTCCTGGACCGACGCAATCACCCCGGACGGAAGAAGTTCGTCAACTTCCTCCTTGATTTTACAAACTTTGGTTTGACTTTCACAGCCTCTTCGTTTGATCAGAGTCTTGTCTTCTTTTTTGCGATTTTCTTGGAGTAGGGCACTCAGGTCGTTGAAATGAGGTTCACTTGCATTCAGTGCAAACAACATTGAGTGGTTGTTCATGGAGTTGTTGGCATCATCATCATCATCTTGGATTTCGACGAGGCTCCGATTGACGACCTTTGAATCGGCCGACCTCTTGGAACGATCGAGAGATTCAACACTTGGATTGATGGGAGAGCAACCTGCCATCTCCCTGTTGCCACCTGTACGTATGATTTCAACAACATCTTCTGAGTTAGTGAAGCTCTTGTTGGGCCTGCTGAGTTGGACCAGGTAGTCTGAGAGATGGTTGTAAAGTTGGAACTGCTTGTTCAGTTCTGAGGCAATCTCCTTTAGGAAGGTGTCTGAATATGAATCGTGTTACAACTAATAAGAATAATAAACAATTTAATTAATTATTTGATTTTCATGCATTTGTTCATGTTTAGTATTCAGGAGGAACAAAGCAAGGAATGAGTTTAAAGACTGATTCACTTGAAAACACATTTCCATTATTTATTCAGACTTGTAAAACGTAGTTCTCTTATTATCTGAATGTTATTAACCTATTAACAATTATTACTAAATATTAGCAACTCACCTGGAGATAAATTTCCCCTTTTCCAGTCGAAAGCTTTTTCCTTGATGTTCTTGCAGCAGATGGCAGTGGAGATGGAAAGAACCTGAGGAACTGTTGACTCTGGAAGGAGGTTTGTGAGGACCAGTTGTGCCCTCTCACAAAATGAGCTGACAAAAAGAAGAAAAGCTTTAAAAAGAAATACAAGAAGCCATCAGGCTTTATTATGCAACCAGATCAGTGGATGTCATGTTACTATTAATAATAATAAATGTATTTATATAGCACTGCCAGCTTAAGCAGGGGCACTTCATGGTGGTGCAAGCTGGGTTGCAAATGCAACACCTGATGATATCAAGTGTTATTATATTATTGCAAAATTACAGAGCAAATTATTTGCATAGGTTAATATTTCACTGCTCAAATATTCAAATTAATGAATTCATGAACCAACTCCAGTGTTGAATCCTCTCCAAAAACCAAGTCATGTTTCAAGTCTTCTGCCTTCTTGTTAATAACACTGATGAGATTTGTCTGTTGAGAGGCACATATCACAACATTACTAGGCAGCAATGCAGCATTGTAATACAAAATACAGTTGTCTGCACATCAGTAAATACTGAATTTGAACCAACGAAAACAAATTGACCTCTTCAAAACCTTCACCCAAATTAGCTGCTAAGTCTCTGGCAAAGGTCTGAGCCTTTTTCATGTGAGCTTTTATTTGACGATTCTGAATATAGTACATAATATATTTAATAAATTTTTAAACAAATTTAAAATACTTATTTTTTGATGAACAAATTGTCACTTAACAAAACATTATCAAAATAATGTGACTGCAAGAACATGTGTGGTCAATGATGAAATAACAAGTAATGCAATATTATTAATATTAGCAACTAGTGGATGCATCTAGTGTCACATAAGCAGAAATTAACATAATATATAACAAAATATTCATTTAATGAGTTCAATTGGTGAATTTAAATATTCGTAACCACTCCATAAAAATTGATAAAATAGTCAAAATGAACTTGGTCGAAAGGTAGCAGGTTCAAATCCTCACCTGGAAAACGAGAACCCACGAAGAAAAGATCCTCTCGCACACGAATTCAACCGACCTCTTCAGAGATGCAGAATGCATCTGGAAGAAACTGACCTCCAACTTTTTCTGAAAATAAAAACATTAAGATGTAAAAATAAAAAAAAAACTTTACAAATAAAATATTTGAATTCTAGTCAGCCATTAATGCATGCTTATGAATATTTTTGAGATCATGACAACTTGAAATTCAATTGAAACATTTTAATATCCTAAAAATCCCAGTCTTCAGGTAACCTTGACATCACATGTGGCACTCAATTCATCCTTAAGGCTGAGGCTGAGGGGGCTGAAATGGCTGAGGGGAGAAGATTTTGGGTTGATTTTCCTTATCGGGTGTTTTCCACATTCACCGGGTCCACGATGGACGTCACAATGTTGCAGGAGGTATTGGATTCTGCCTGATGTTAAATCTATCAGTTAATTCATTATTCATTATTTTTTAAACGTTTTAGTCAATTTGTTTACTTAGTTTTATTTAATTTAATTATTTTAATGAGACCCACAACTACAAAGTGAATGCAGCACAATTAAAAACCTGAATGCGTCGGTTGACATCTTGAAATCACTTCTCTGGAGATGTTTATGTTGTGGTCCTGAACGAGTCGACGTTTTCAGCCAACAAATTGTTCACAAGGAATAAATACACATTGACAAAATGACAATGTTACAGTCACATTACTTACTAGAAAAATTAACTTACCAAAGATACTTTTAATCGTTCCAACTCATTTGAATCGAGAGCTTTGAAGGTTTTGAATAAGAGATCTTTTGGAAATAAATCCAGCTGTTTGTTTTAAGATTTAAAATAATTGGAGATTTGGATTAATTGGAGATTTGAATTAATTGGAAGAATATAGTGTTTCTTCATTAATAATTCAATTCATGCAAACCTCAAAAAACCATCCCAACATGTTGGAGGCAATGACAAACATTTTGGATTTTGAATTTGAAAAAGCATCGAAGGAAGAACTGAAAATGAAATTAATAAGTTAACTTTAATCAAGTGATGTTTAGTAAAACTTCGAGCTACTTACTATGGAAACCATCTCGTTAAAGAAAGTAAGCAATTATTTCGAGAAATTATTAACATTTATGATTAAAAATTTAATAAATAACTAAATTGAATTGTCTGATTGTAACCATCATTTCTAAAAATCATCAGCCACAAAAAAACCCACGAAACTGCAAACCTACTGGTAGATGGTGACGAGGAATTCAAAGATATTTATGGTAGTTTGAAGACGGGTGGCCATGCTGTCCATGAGGCTGAGGTGGTTGAGGGACCAGGAGAGTCCAATGACCAGGGACCCCCGATGGAGATGTTGCTTCAAGTCCGAGAGGATGCTAATCCGCTCTGGGAGCTGAAATGGTATCAAACCTTTTGTAAATATTGTAGGGTTCTAAAATTAAGTTTATGTTCTATTTATATTAGATTTATTCAGAAGAACAAGAAGAAGAAGAAGAAGAAGAAGAAGAAGAACAACAACAACAACAACAGTAACAAGAGTCAATAATTTAAATTGACATTCACATAATAATTGTCACATTCCTCTGCACTCGTCAAGGATTGGTAAAAGCAAGTTTTCTCGTCGAGTTCAACAGAAGAGGCTTTCAAATCCCACCAAGGATGAGTTGTGGTCCATCAAACTCGTATTCTTTGCACGAGCACTTGGAAATAATAACTTAATCTCTGGTTTCACAACTAATCCATCTGACTTTTCAAAAACATCAAGCGAGGAAAGATACCTTCCACATGAACCTCACTCAATGCCAACAATACTAACAGTCATGATAATTGGTTAAGTGATGGCTAACTTAATGTTAGACCATTAACAAAAATAAAGATTTGATTTCCTGCAGAATATCGTACATTTATTACATTTAACAAGAAAATAAAATAGATTTTAACAACCCTGTTCCTCATGGCGATGAGAGCTGACTCATCAAACTGAGTGAGGCACTCGTCAGTTCTGTAAGGGAGGAAGGACACAAAACCAAGAAACTTTCCAAGTATTTGAAGAGTTACAAGCTGATTCAGAAACCCACTTTGCTGGAAATTGTTCACAATTTAAATTACAAATTATAATTTAAAAAATAACATGTTTAGGTTTTAATTAAAAGGTAAGTGATCTAATTGTTGGTTGATAAACAAAATAATGGATATTGTTAATCTGCAAATAATAGAATATCAATTAAAATAAAAACTTCAAGTTATAAACTCGATGGGACTTACAAAAGATGTAGAGGTCGTGTCACAATTTGAACTCGAATCAAGGACCAGGTTCACGGTTGATTCGGACACCTAGGAAGAAATAGCGAGGTGATTAAATCAATTAACCGAACCAATTAAAACAACAAATTTTAAAAAGCAAACAAATGCAATTAGTTTCACAACTAATTCAAATTTTGAATCAAATTGTCAAAGAAACCTCGTCAATCTTTGCGTAGAGTGCATCGATGAGAAGCACATGGAATGAGTTGTCAAAGGAGAGTGCGATGAAGTCCCTAAAGAATTCCTGAGACTTCGGAAAGGTCGGGCTGACGTCGGAACATGGAGGTGGAGAGCCTACCAGTCTACCTTGGAGTCTTGGAACGGACATTTATTCATTAAAGAAATTATGAATTTGTTACTAGTGATGATACATCCACGAATTATTAATTTATCACCTCTTCAGTCTATCGGGATCAGCGGCCTTGAGTTCAGTCAGTTGAGAATTGTCTTTGTTCGTCTTGCCCGAGCAGCAGGTCTTCAATCAATTAATTTGTTTATTTTATTTAACAATTTGAAATTATTCTTGTAAATAAAGATAATTTAACAATAGCAACATGAGACCAATCAGCTTTTATAAGAAAAAGATGAAACCTTTATTAACTGGGACACAAACAGTCGAACGAAGCGCAATTGGTCGGTGAGAGTTGGCTGACAGCCAATGAGAATTGTTCGAATGGTGTCAACCTTCACCTTCATGGACCAGCCAATGGAGAGATGCTCCTTCTCCCACTCTCTTAAAAGCTGATAAAACATGTCTCTGCAAATAAAATGTACTTAAAAATAAAAAATACAAATATTTGTAATTCTGACTTTTAAAGAGAAATGATTTCTCTGGAAATCACTTGCATTAAAAAATAATATTATAAAATATATATATATATATATATATATCAAATATATTTGAAATATTAATTTCAAATTGAAAAATAATCGAATTTAAAAATCAAACACAAACCTCTGCTTTTTGAAGATGTTGAAGGCATTGTTGGAAGGGAAGTTGGACCTCGTGTCGGTGTCTTCGTCGAAGTTGATCCCTCCTGACAGAGTTATTTCATCCTGGATGAGGTCCTAGGAATGTAATTTTAAAATAATATAATAACTTGATAACATTAATATCCTCATCTTTCTACAATTAGTTGCTGCTAAATGGCAATTATTGTTGTTGTGATTTTGAGTTGTGGTGAGCTTGTGGACGTGTGAAAGGAGATTCACTTCAAATTGCTGTCAGTCGTTTACGAGTTGTTTAAGCTTTGGTCGACTTTGTATTTGTTTGAATTGGATGTTGTCTTGAAGTTTAGTTGTGGTAGTTTTGGTCGAGTTAGTACAACAGACCCAACAATTGTTGTTGTTATTGTTAATGTTGTTATTGCTATTATTAAATAACTTTAATTATTTAGTGCAACTAACTGATTCATCACACCAAAGCAAACAAGCAACTTTTCATAACATTTTTAAACAAAAAAAAAACTCAAGAAGAGAGTGAAATCATGGTAAACAGATCACAAGAATCACAAAAGCCAATTGATGCAATTATTTATCCTTTTTATTTTTTATCCGTTCACCAGTACAAAAGAACTTAAAACAATCGATTGTTATGATCTCACCTCTTGTGATGAGATCCTGACGAGTTCTGAAATGTTTTGAAGGAGGTCAGAAGCAAAAAGCTTCAAGCGTTTGTTTTCTGACAGCAACCTCAGAGTGTCATGGTTGAGGATTTCCAACCAACTGAAAATATAAATAATTTAGCAGCAATTTTACATTAATTCCTTGCTTTACAATTTCAGCATTTAAACAATTTTATATTTTGATCAGTCAAACATTTAATTCAATTTGATTAATTAAAGTGATATTATAGATAACAATGTCTAATTAAAATGACAAATAATTAGATTGAAAATGAGAAAAATACCAGCTGATATTTTGCAGCACTCTGCAAGAGAAATACACAACATTGCTGAGAGATGAGAAATATTTTCTGCCTAAAAATTGAAAATTACTTTTTCTTTTTACATATTTTTACAAAAAAATTCATCTCCAGTTATTGATTGAATATAAGCCACCTGCAGTCCTGCATTTTTCAGCATCGATGTTGGAGGTCAGAAGTTGGACTACCATGTACAACTCATTCATAACACTTGAAGTCAGACCCTCTTCAAAGATTACAAAAAGCATTTAGCAATTTAAGAATGCCAATTTAAAAACAAAACAATTATATGTTGCTCTTTAAACTTAATTCACATAATTTAATTCATTAAGAAGCAAGTCATGTCATACAGGTTAACTATTACTAATATCCATTTATTATTATTATTAAGTTATTGTTGTATCAGTAAGGGTGCTTCAAAAAAAAATCATCTCACCATTAATGAGGTATGAATAGAAATCTGACAAAAGGTTCAATTCATCCATGTTTGTTACGTCTTCAATTTGGGGCTCATAGATTTTTGACTTTGATTTCATTGGCTGAGGAGACAACTGGAAGTTTCTTTCCAGTGGCTTGCCAGATCGAGAATGCTGCATGCTTTATGGAGCAATCAATCATGAGCAAGACTGAAGCTATTCACAATTTCTTAAAACAGTCTTTTTTATGGTTTTTGATTCAAAATTTAATTTAAAATCATCACAGATTTCAAAAGACCATCAACATAGAGAGTCGATTAGCAAAAGATGATATTTTGCAGATATCAGATTATCTAGGACCTGACTAAGCCAACTAATCGATGTCTTGATTGTCCATTTGTTTGTTGAACGAGTGCATCTCATTGCAAGCAATTAGGGTATTTAATGACAACGAGACACAAAACAAAGTGCACCCATCCTCCGACCACCAACGATATCAATGTTGTCAATGATATGGACAGAAAATTGATCTTCATGTTGCCATCGACAACAACTTTGATAAGTTCAATCAACAATCAATTACTGATAGCTACCAATGGAGGATAGCAGCTCTTTAGATCTGAGTACATATTTTTTTAGTATCATCATCACCATCGACATCATCATCATCATCATCACATCCGTCATCAAAAAAGACATGCAATAAAACATGAAACAGTTGAATTTAACTCACTTGTAAGAGGAGTCGACAACTTCTTGTGGAGGTTTTGCCCACAGGGACCTCGGCATGGCCGAAGCAGGTGCAGGGATGATCGTTGGTTTTTCAAACGCTTGGTTCTGATCTTTTGGAACTTTGATGGGCCTGTTGCCAAAAGTTGAGGACATTTCCTCTTCTCTCCCGCTCGAAACGACAGTCGTCGAAAGTCGTCTGCTTGAAGATTGTATAACATTTCTTGAAAGGAAAATTAGAACAATTAGAAGGGGTTTCTGCCTTAATTAAACCACACTATACTATTAATTTATACTTTAATTAACGACAGAAATATAAAATTAATTAAACATAATAAGTCATTTAATTTCAATTAATCAAAACATTTCATTCCATCATCTTGATAAGAATGTCAGTAGGATAGTGGAAGCTCCCATATATCAAAGATCCGTAGTGGATGTCGTTTCCATTTTATTTTCAATTCTGCGGTCGACATGTTGGCATTTCGTATATTAAATCATCACCATTAAAAAAATGAAATTGTGATATTGCATAATAATAATTTATATTATTATATATTATTATTAAATATAATAATTAAATATATATAATTAAATATTATTATTATTATTATTATAATTAATATATAATAATTATTATTATTATTAAGCACCTTTTTGGTTTGGTTGATGATTCAGATATGCTGGGAAATTCATTTGAATCCAAAGTGAAGTTTGGAAGTGGTTGAAATTTTGCATCTTTATTAAAAATAAATTAATTACATTAACTTATGTTCATTTATTTGACAATAAATTTTATTATGTGTCATTGTTGTGAAAATTTAATGAGGTTAAATGCTATTTTGTCATTCATTTGCATAAAAATCGAGATTGTTCCTATAACAGAAAATCCTGAGATTCTACAAACTGAATCCTGTTCTTGGTCCATTCCTGTTCTTGTGTCTGGGGCGACCGTTGTCAGAAACATTTTTCTGATAAAAGTCTCCCAGGCATGCCTTTGATCTGCTGGAAACATAACTTGATACTTAATTACAATTGAACAGTTAATACGATATTACATTAAAACACACTTAAACGTATTAGAAGGTTATTAGTTTTTAATTAATGATGTTAATCTGAAATGTTAATGTTTTTATTCCATAGTTAAAAAATCCTTATTTCAAAATTTAAACAATTATTCAGTTTCAATTCAATTTCTTTATTTAAGGTAAATAAAATCCTAAAAATGAAATGGTCACCTTCCGTGCCTGTCCATTTTCTGGTCGAATGAAGGAGGAGAGAAGGGAGAGAGTCCAAGAATTTTGTTTGGATGAACATTCTTCCTTGCTTTTGAGTCAGGAGTGCTTGTGAGGAAAGATCCATTCAAAGATGTGTTCGAAGTGGCCTCATTTCTTTTGTTGTTCGACCGACAAGGTGTACATTCGAGAGTTTCATTGCTGAATCTTAGGATGTCTAAAAACTTATCGTGCAGATTGGGAAGGAACTTTGAAGCAAAGAGAAGTTTTTCTGCTTTATTTAAATGTTTGAGTTCTTTAAAATCCTGCAATTGAATAAATTGTTATCACTTAGCATGTTTGATCATACATTCAAACTGTAGATTCAATTATTTATTTAGTCAGTTATCTTCAGATGATTCTTACGGACAAGGCTGCATTTTAGGTTGTAAGTAAACTTGTATTGCAGATTAATAAATATTACAGGCAATTCACAACAAATACAGATTGCATATACAATCTCTTAGAAATTATAATATCATGTTTCATTTAAAAACAATTTTAAAAAGCTCAAAAAACTGTTCAATTATTAAAGTTACTTAAGTTTACTGGATAAGTAGAACTTAATTCAAATTAGGAGATTGAAAGGCATTGGTGTAATTTACAAGTGCAAATAGTCATGTTTAAATTTAATAACGATCAGATCCATGTTGAAAATTAGCTAGGATCATCCAAAGTAAAATTTAATTTACAATAGTAATGTCTGAATTTTGCAGAACTTAGTGAAAGCAATCCTGCAAATGGATTCAAAACATTTCATTTCATTTATGATTTCATTTAAGGTTAACAATTGATCAAAGTTTTTAAATTGTAGAAACTAACAGATACTGTAAGATCATCTATTTTAAAATACTCCATGTTCCTTGGGCACTTAAAATCAATCAATTTAATCTACATGTATAAGTAAACAACATCGACCATCGCGATCCTCCGCAATCGCTATTTTAATTTAAAAGTAATCTTTCGTTAAAAAATAATTTTCAAAATAAAATTTTATAAAATTTTAACAATAAACACTTTTAGAATGTATCAATATATAAAAAAAAATCATTTTAAAGCTTATTAACAATTTAAACATATTACAGCTTAGGTCTAACTTCAAAGCTTAAACATTTAAAAAAAATTAAACCGCATGTTGCTATCTGTTTAATACTATCTACTTTTATGCAGTTTTATTGCACTTTGAAGTGAATCGAAGTTTGAAACAGGCCATCAATGATCAGGAAGGTCAGGAACTCTCCGTTTCCATGGAAGTGCCTCCACTTCCAGGTGACGTGTGGAGTTTTGCAAATCTAACCTCGTAAATCGTACATCAGGTAGTCGTTAAACTGACTCGTTGTTTTATCATCTCAGTGCTACGAAACCAACGACCCACTTCAAGTTCTTAAGTTGATAAAAATCAAGCGTCTGAGAAATTATTAATAGGATAGGTTTGAGGAATTTTGAGACGAATGAATCAGTCTGCTAATCTAAGACTAGCTCGCGCATGCAGCTCTCACAAGCGTGGGCTGGCTACTGTAGGTTAGTAAATATTGGCTTTTCCTAGTAGTCGACTTTATTTTTATTTGGTTCGCAATGTGTAGGCATCTATTGATTTGCAATTGAATATAATTCTGATGCGACATTTTTGACGGCGGTCAATGTCATTGTCCGATCGGTTTTGCGGATTTAAATAAGTTGATTTGTAACAGTTCAACCAATTTGTTTGGATTTAGAAAGTAACATCATCACAGTTAGTGCGAAATGTTTTTGTTTTCGTTTGGTGAATGTAACTTTAACTAACCCGCATTATCGGCCTTGTGGGAAATACATCGAACATTTATTTTAATCGTTGTTAATGACTATTGACATTGAAAACTTTATTTTGCGTTATATAAACATTTTGAAAATTTTCATGATGTTTGCAAATTGCAATACAAAGACAGGTGTAAAATAAGTTTCATTGGAGTTTGTAAACTGATGTGTTGAACTCATCATAAACTTTAAAACTTTGAAACATATTTAAGACTTTAAGTTATTTTTTATTTTGGGATCTAGGTTATATTTATATCTATTTACATAAAATAATAATATTTACATTTACATCTATTATTTGCATAATACACATGTGTCAGTTTTCCTAAAGATATTTTCACAAGATTATTTTTATGTCAGATATCTGGGTTGCTTATTATTTGTTTATTTATGATCACTATTTCTTACATTAACTTGTGAGATTGATTTGTTTTTGAATTATGAAAATGAAGCTTGATTTGAATCATTAAACAATTACTTGCAAATAAAATAAGAATATTTTGCATTGTATTTGTTCAATTATTGTGATGACACGTTGTTCTTAAGACATTCAAATCAAAGGTGCCAGAAAAGCATAACCATCAGAACGTCGGTATCCTAACTCCGCGGAGTTTTCGCCGACACCCGCTGAGCCACTTAAATAAGTATCGTAATCTATCATCGTTGAATTGATTTCAAGAGATCAATGCAATTCACTTAACTCGCTTACGCCTTTAGACTTCTTTCCCTGTTGGAGTTATTTATTAAATGCTGATAAAGCAGTCCGCGATCAACACCGTTGCATATGAAGTGGAGCTTTTCATGGAGATAAAATCCTTCTCAGGATGCTGAGTGGTAGAATTTAAGTGTCTACTTAAGATCGCTTGTACCTGAACATTGAGCTGTGCTTTTTATGAGCTGCTCTCGAGATACAACTTTATACGCACTGGCAGATTAGGCTTGAACTCGATTTTCTTAATTGGTTTTCCAACATCGGTTCGGTTTCATTCCGTGCTGGAGGTAAAGTTTTTCTCTTCCGTCGTCTGCCGACATCCGAACTAAAGATGGGAAACTCAAAACAAATTGGAATGGATTGCTACGTCCCATTCAGTGCACCGAAATGTCTGGTTATGGTGATAATAGCGATAACGATGTCACTCATACTGTGACTACAATGAAAACGTTATTACTATTATTATTATTATTATTGTTGTTGTTATTGTTGCTGTTAGTATTTGTGGTAATGATAATAATGGTAATATTGTTGTTTAGTCTGGTCTTGAGATTATCTGCCAGGGTCAGTCTGAATCTAAAATGGAGCCTCTTCCATCATTCCACTATGTTTAACGTCTGAAAGTTCCCGAAGGCGAACTCGTGAATGGGAGTCTTTTGTATTCGTGACATTCTGCGTGATGCGACCTGGATTCTCCTTTTCAATCTCTTATTGCAAGTCCTCACGGATGGCAGAGAAGAACGATTTTAGAATTGGCCTGGTGCCAGACTTATTCATCCGCTCGTCATTGTTTTGTCTTTTTTGTGCAGTTATTTTTTGTCGTTGACCATTGTTTATGTTTTTCTTGTGTTGACATTAATTTAGTCCGACCACTCCTTTATTCACTCGCCCATCCACTCTGCCATCCATCATCTCGCGATGATTTTAACGTCTTCGCGAATTGTACGATTTGTCTTTCCATTAGTCGAGGATATCCATCTAACATGACGATGCACATCTTCGGTCCGTGTTGCGTGCACGCATCGCGTGGGCTCGTCCCGGCATTATCGCTTCCCTACGTACGTCTGGAAAGCAGACGTACTATGTGCGCTGAATGCGCGCCCTTTCTCACGCTCCGTAATAACACCGGAGACCGGTTCCTAGCTTAATTCACGACTCCCCATTGAAACTGCCTGGATCCTGCCATTGTCGCCGCAGTAGACGATGCTTCAAAAGGTTCAAAGGTGGCACAATGCAAACATTTTTTTAAAATTGATTATTTTTATACTCATTCATGCCGGTACATCCAGAGCGAGCCGCTCTGTGTTCTGATAAGGCAGCTTAGTACCGTTGTTTCAGTCGAGTGGTTTAATTCTGCTTTTATAAACTTTGCGCAGGGATGCTTCTTTACTGTTTCTGTACTTTTAGTACAACATTTCTCAACTCTGAATTAATTTTTAAGCATTTCTTCCATTTATGCTGTTCAAACTTTTTATAATTTTTATACGTTATATTTGGATTAATGTGCCCAGGGTCTCGGCAATTTTTTTAGACATACCCTGATTTAAAATATTAAAATATTACAATCAGGCCCTTTTTTTGTTTTTTTTTTGTGCCTAGGGGCACGAAATTTCTGTTTACTTGATCATACCGACACTTAATCGGATATATATATATACATATATCAGACTAATACTGTATATATATATTTATAATATGTAATTTGCTCAATCTTAATTAATATGATTAATATAATCTTAATTATATATATATATATTACTATATAATATGCTTGATTAAGTGAATTAATGTGCTGACGTTATAAAACTACTAGTAATAACACATATCATTAATATTTGATCAACATATACATGATTTACTCTCTTAATATTATCCTGTTAATTAATGATAATGTATAATAATTGAAAAATATTTTAATTACATAATCGTTTAACCCTCTAATGAAGGGTGATGCTGCATTGATAAACTAGGACGATCAGGATTGCAAAATGACATTTAAATCCAAAACTCGTTCTCTCTAAACATCAGCTTTAGGGTGCGATTTCCTTGCAGATATAAGAATGTGATGATGTTTGTGTGTGTGTGTGTGTGAGGGGGTGAATGTATGTGTTATATATGTTTAAGTGCGCTTACTTGTAATGAGTGCCCGACCTCTTATTATCATCAATTATAATTGATAATGCCATTATCATCATTAATTATAACGATGTAATAATAGTAATAATAACACATCTTGCATTAAAATTGTTAAAAGACTTTAAAAGTGCACCGGGTAACGAAGCATTAGAGCTTGTGAAAGCGGGAAATTAATGATTATTGATTGATTGCTCATTGGTACTCTCGAAAACTGCTCACTTATTTCTTCCAACACGTTCGACTCCCGAGCGGCATGGCATCTCATTTGAATGTGATTGATGGATATTTTGAATGAAAAAAAGGAATATCAATCTTTTTTTTCTGTTTATCATTTAGTACGCTTTAGGGAATCTGGAGAAGGAGAACGGATGGATGGAGGGATGGACGGATGGACGGACGGACAGACAGACGATATTCTTAAAACTAACGTAACCAGAACCCCAACCTGGTAGCGTGCATGGAAATATAGTTCTCGCCTTCAGACGTGCATTGGGAAAATTATTGTCGAAGCGTAATTACGAGGAGCAATTATTTACAACCTTCCAAATTATGCCTGACTGACTGCAGCCACTGTTGGGATAATGACCTTAACATGTTTGAAGTCTCTTCAAGCCTCATTCTGAATCAGTTTCATCTTCAAAAAATATTCCATTAAATTCAATTTTATTGGTGAAATTGTTAAATTTGTTAATTTGATTTAAGGAACTGCAAGAACTCGTCCTTTGTGAGATTTAATTGAAGTGAAATTTGAATGCAAGGGATAAGAAATGTCAACACCTCTTGTACGTGAGGAGTGATTCGTCTGAATTGAACTTTGACACTTGACCTTTCAAGGTCTCTCGAGCCACGAGCACGATTCTTGCGATGCTCGTTGGATAATAATCATTGCAACCGTAATATATTTGTAATTTTTAACACTAATTAATAATAATGATGATGATGACGATGACGGTGGTAATAATAATGACGATGGTCATGAAAATGGTAATAATAATAATAATATAATGCTAATTAATAATTATAATGAAACATTAATGTCAGTAATTGTCAATATTTTCCAAAACTTAGCCCATGTGTTACCACACGTACCAGCATATAATTGCTGGAGATGGATGAAGTGTGATACGAGTATCATAATCTTGTTGGTGAGCAGGATTATCACCCACTAGTTTCAAGTAACGACCTCATGACCTTCGTAATGGGGCAGAATAAAGGACCAATTGAGTTGATCACAGGAGACCAGTAAAAGAACCGACTAGTTTAGACTGCCGCCAATTACATTTACCAATATGTTGTAGGCATAATAAGCCGTTATTAATGGTCAATTAAGCTGTCGATAGCCGTTATTGTTGTTGTTATTATTGTTGTTATTATTATTATCATTCTTGATGTTGTTGTAATCGTTAATGTTGTTATTCTTCTTCTTCTTCTTATTGTTATTATTATTGTTGTTTATCTTGTCATACTTGCTAGGGTTGCCTATTTGATTGAGGTTCGCCGTTCTTAGTGACGTGTGTCACACTTGTATGACACATTTGTATGTCGCACATTTGTGTGTTTNTATTGTTATTATTATTATTATTATTATTATTATTATTATTATTATTATTATTATTATTATTATTATTATTATTATTATTATTATTATTATATTTTATTGAAGTCTGTTTCTCTCATATCGCTCTCCTGAGCTGTTTTTGGTTCTTTAGCTGAGCAAACACGCTCCACATCCATTAGCGAGAGTTCGAGGTTGAAGATGTTTTGTCTGCTCCTCTTGCTCGATTTTACTTTATTTATAAAAAATTATATGCTAAATTAAATGGCTTGGTAATAAATAATGAAGTTAATAACAATAATATTTAATAATAATAACAATAATAACAATAATAATAATTATTATTATATTACTACTACTACTAATAATAATAATGATAATAATAACCATAATAATAATAATGACGTCGTCGGTTTTTTGTATTTTGTATTTTAGCCGATCTTTTGAGTGCCTTATATATCCGAATGGGATGTGAAGGCACTTTTTAATCGATCTACCATTTATGTAGCGCCCTCACTGGAGGTGCAGGCTGGGTTGCGAACTCGACACATAACGAAAGTTGCTATTACGACCGCATACAGGAACGCAACCCATTCGGCCAATGTCATTTATCACGGTTTAATTGCAAAAATGCATCTAATCATTCTCTACTCGAGCATGAAGATGTCTAATTAATGAATTATCTAATAATAATTAATTATTTAGTAATACATTATTTATTTACCAATTAATGCCTTCACTAATCCGATGCGATGTACGTCTTGAAAGGGGTTATACATCATTTTAACACGTCGAAAACGGGTGCAACTACTTTCTGAACTGGTCCCTGATAGCGTGGATTGAATCTCATTTTGATCATTTATTTCTTCTTCTTCTTCTTCTTCTTCTTCTTCTTCTTTAAAATTGATTGATT
This sequence comes from Hirudo medicinalis, assembly GCA_011800805.1. NCBI lineage: Eukaryota > Metazoa > Annelida > Clitellata > Hirudinida > Hirudinidae > Hirudo > Hirudo medicinalis. The sequence continues at coordinate 190,949 of MPNW01000298.1, forward strand.
TCCTACACTTTAATCGTCCGATTAAAACTGAAGCCAGTCACTTGAAAGCCTCCCGTTGTACATCGCTTTCATTTCCTTGTTATTTACATTTGTTGTTTTACATTGAAATTAATTTAATCTAAATTAGTTTAATCTTGTAAATTGTAATAATACAATTAGCTTTTGATTACAATTATCGGAGGAGAGTTTGTTAGATAATTACTTAGAAAACTTATGTCTGGTGTCTGTCAAGAATTGTGTCAAATGTTCGATTCAGCAGGTCTCGTGTTGTGAGACACACCTTTGAATTTAGAATTGGACTCGGATGTTGTCTTGTCTGTTGTGTTCTTCCTTAGTGTGACTCTTTGCTTGTAGCTTTGTTTGTATGTTTACTTGTACGTATGCCTGCTTGTGTGTTTACTCGTGTGCTGGTTTCTCCTCATTAGTTGAAATCAGCCACAATTCATTGCTGTTGTTAAATTCAATCATTTCTCTAAGCGTTCGTGACATTCGCCTGATATTTCACTGCTTTCGAGTTCTCAAATGTAAATTTAAAGGAGAACAAAAAACATTTATTGCAATAATTTGAGCCATAAAACACTCCCGGCCCTCTGCAAAGCTTTTGCATCACTTCGTTGGCTTCTTCTGAGTTAAATTTTGAGATTTCACCTGAAAAATAAAATGAATTTCAACAACAAAGTTTCATTCAAGGATTTCTTCTTTCTCTGAATTTCCCTTTAAATAATTCCTTACCTCGGAGTTACTGTTTTTTTTTTTATCTAAAAAGTCACCAATGATGTTATAAAGGGTTTGTTGCATGACATTTACTTGTCAGGGTGCTTTTGGCGATGATAGACTGAACAATCTGTGCTGATTTGGAAGTAGTTGAAAAGGTTAAAAATCGAGTGAGGTTAGTAGTTGACATTTAGCGAACATCAACAACATCGGCATGGACGGATAATTAAGGTATCAAATGTCACAACACGACAGTCATCCATAAGCGGTCGATGGAAACGATAGCGTGTCAGTGGTGTTTGGACGAAGCAATAAAGCTGCTAGCATCTCATGCCTGCTACAGAAGGTGCTAATTGCTTAGGAAATACATGTACATGGAGTGGTCCTCTGCCTTTCAAGTCTCAGGGTTCGATTCTCGATGCAGGAAGAAGTTGAAAGCAAACAATCTACTGCAATTGCTTTCGGCGGTTTTGCCCGAAGTCAGGATGGTTGTTGCTTTATTCATGGTTGATCAGCGGTTGTAGTTAACTAGTTAACTATTTAATAATAATATCAATTATAATAATAATGTTTAATAACAATAATAATAATAACAACACCAAAAATAATAAATAATAATATTAATAATATAATGTAATAGCAGCAGCAATTAACAGATTAACGCTTCACTGCATGAATTCACGAGCTTAATTAAAAGGTGTCACATCCTGCGAAAACTTTGTTTTTGCGACCTGCTGTCTTGAGACAGATTTCCTTGCGCAAATTTGTCTTTTTTTTTAAGAACTTTTTTCTTTTGCGTCCAAAAACTTTGCGGAATTTTAATGTTGTTTACTTTTTGCTTTCATTTTTGGGGGAAACGATCGAATTTTGAAACGAATTTCAGGATCTCACTCGAGGGATTATTTTGAGTCACAAACTCGAGTTATTTTCGTGCTGCCATCTCTTTCTTCTTTTATGAAATTCGCTGGCTCGATTGTTTTGCTTAGCAAAGAAATGCTTGCCTAGATAGAAAAATCATTGCGTGGTATTGTCTGAACCTCGTTTCGTAACGGTGTCATTTGGTTCAAACGGAGGCATACTTCGGCGGCTTTCTTCGAATGTTATGAATATGCAATCTCCAAAAAATGAATGTGACCCTCTTGAGCAGTCGTATCCGCAGTTTTTGAAGCCGAGACGAGGATTGTTGAAATTGTTGAAGTTGTTGACACTCTTCACGACAACCGGTCACGCGTCTCCTATGTCGCCTTCAACCTTGGTTCGATTCATTTAAGATTCATTTAATTCATCTGCTCAGGAAATATTAAGAACAAATGAGCCGCCATCGGTGTTCACTGACGACCATTTGTGACCCCATAAAATGAAGCAGACGTCTTAATGTTGATTATCCCCAGGGCCACCAGGAAGGGTTAGCAATGGCGGTGTTAATTAATTTAAATAAAAGTATTAATTAATTTAAATAAAAGTGATCTCCTCAATTCAGTCGTCCTAATCTGATTTCTTGTCGACTCATGTTGCTGTGTGGAGCAATAAAAGAAACCTTCGATCAATAAAAATCAATCACCTGGCAATTCCACACCTGTCCCTTTATAATAACCCCACTCTATCCGTCTCAAATGGAAGTATAAAGCTTTAAATTATTTTTTCAATCAATTCCACTGAATTAATTTCTGCTGCACGAGAATTTCAAGAAACTTTCTCATATCTTGCAGAAGTAATATCGATGGAATTTATGATAATATTAAAGAATTTTATCAATAAAATAAATAATTATTTGCCTGCTTGGGAGGTCCATGCCTTGAAAAACCTAATCGCTAAAGAAGCCGTTTAAATCTGTTTTAAATTCATGTTCGCCCGATTTATAGAACATTTACTTTTCATTTCTCTCCAGTTTTATTTTAAATTCAAATAATTTAAATCTAATTAACAGAATATTAAGTGGTTGAAGGGAATATGACCACACTTCCGCGTCTCGTTCGTTCGTTGCGAATATCAAAAATATAAATATAAGTATGTAATATTTATTAAATATTATAATTCATTTATGTAGCGCATGAGCACAAAGTTAGAGGGAAAGCTGGGGTTGCCAAGTCGAGTCATTACTTTACTGACGCAGGTAATTGGTCTGGGTCTGGGCAGGTCTGGGCGAACTTGAGCACCAATTTATAATTTGAATTATTTCCAAGTAATTATAATTATTGAATTAATTATAATTATAATTATCGAACCATCAATAATTTAATTGTTAGTTATTGATTGATAATTTAATATTGATAATTATTTGTCTGAAACGTGTCGTGCATATCATTAAGGCATTGAAGATATCTTCTAAATTTTTCGTTGTAGATTTGACATTGCAACTTAATAATAACCGCTTATTATTATGTTATTTGTTATTATTATTATTATTATTATTATTATTATTATTATTATTACTATCGTTATTATTATTATTGCTGCTCTACAGTAATTATTCACTAATTAGTAATTATTAGTAATTGTTTTATTACCAGATCGAACTTAGAGTGGAAACATTCAAATATGCAGAGCATTGAAGATTGGTTGACCAAATATGTTGAA
>MPNW01000298.1:195799-206138 GCA_011800805.1 Hirudo medicinalis
TTTGCGATATATCAATACAATCAGTACGTGGAGTGTGCCTAATTACTAGAACAATAATTACTAATTATTATTATCATTATTACATATTTAGTATCTTAATAAATTAATTATTATCTTAATATATTATTATTATTATTATTATCACTTCAATTATACTTTCATCTCATTTAATTTTGTAATCAATACAAATCGATTATGATTATCGATTATCAATAATAACAATTATTATATTATTTTATCAATAATAACATCGCCGCAGGTAAAAGATGTTGCGATTGCTTGTATTTTTAATTAAAGACCTCACTTACCTTGTTCGCCTTTTTAGGGCCGAACGAGGAAGAACATTTTCATGGGTTGATTTGTGGGGGAGGTTTGTTTTCAAACGAATAATTTATTTCTAAAAATCATTTAAGAATAATTTATAAAATATTAATTTATTAATTTCTCCTTATCGTGTTGTGCGTTATTACTTTCGATGCCTTATTATCTCGCTTGTAGACTTACCGATGCATATTTTATCAGTCTGCTTCATCAAGCTTGCAACTATATTCATATTCACTAATCTATATGTAGTGCCTTACATAACGGAGGGAATATTTGAACCGCGGTTTTTATTCATTTGCCATTCTTCACCTCTTCACATTTGACCTTTCAACTTCTTGAAATTGCTTCCTTTTTTTGGACAAATGATACTTATCATTGGCCAGAGTTCGATTCTTTCTTTTTGCCTTTTTGAAAGGACAAAGTTTTGCCGTGAAGTGGGTCCAAAGTATCCCAACCAGGATCATCATTGTTAGGGGGTCATCACTCCCTCCTTAGTCTGAAACAATTACAAAGATAACAATTTACTGCCATTTCCATGACTGCGACAGTTATTAGCAATAATTGCAACACGATTACAACAATTGCGTCTGCATTGTTCAAACCTTTCTCTCGAGTCAGAAATCTTTCAGAAATGTTTAAATTCTTAAAAATCATGGATGATTGTGAACTTAATGTAATTTGATGACGACGAATATCGTCTGCGTGTTATTAATTTCCTGGGCGCGATTGAAAATAACTCCTAATTGGGAGGCGTTGATTGGTCCATCCAACTGATTCGCACTCGATCGCTGATGAGTTTACTGTTTGTAAACACGTTACCGCTAAGATTGTTTACTCTCCTTCTTCGATTGAGTGTGCTTTTTAAGCTGGTTAGTCGTGGTCTGTCGTCAGGTTTTTTGAAGGATTGCAATTCTCAGGTGACTTGACGATCATCCCTCTGTTGTTTTTGTTTGTTACAAAGGATGTGAGGTGCTGGCTGGACCCATCTCATTTCTTTTTAGCTTAATTTGCTTATCTTTTCAGTTATTTATATTCTTTATTTTGCTTACTCTTCAGTTCGTTATTGTGATGGCTTTCATTATTCGGAAATTAGTTTTTATTACCTTTTAAAATAGCTTTGTTTAAATTTTGTAAAATTTTGCTGAGCAAAGATAATCTTTTCTCATATCTTTCCAGGTCCGAACGTTAAAGAGTGGACTGCCGAATAATTAGGATGAACGACGGAGAATAGGAGGCAAGATGCTCAACACCTCGTCCTGCACACGCCACTTAACTCTTCCTTTTCCGACTGTCAATTCAACCAGCGCGACGGAGCGGGATTATAACAACTTTTCCAATCTCTACGGCAACCTCTACACGAACGACAACTGCTCCATCGGAGAAGAAATGTTGGACGACTTCTTTCCTCAGGAGTTTTACAACAGTCCTCAACTCTCCTTCATCCCGGAGGATGGTCTCCGCTCCAAGACCGATTTAGTCGATAATTTCGATGGACCTCGAGCTGGAAACATGGGGACATCACCTGAAAGTCTCCCTCAGATCAAAGAGAAGACCGTCGAAGAGGTATCTACGAGCGGCGATTTTGAGATCAGCGTCTGCAACTCGTCGAGCGATGGCGGTAAGTCGTCCAAACGATTCTTGTCGATATAAATGTATTCAGGGAGTCATCACTTCATGGAAATCATGTCGAGTTTCTTTCTTCGAAAATTGTTGTTGGTTCGAATTTGGTTTTGTTTTGACGTGAGCATCCAACTGGTGATGCTTTTCCTGTGAGGAGCATTTTCCACTCATCTCTTGAGGCACAGGGCATCGAATGTCTGCTTGAATTATTGTAGTTCTTCCATAACCGGGATGATGAAGACTGAAAGACTATACGTCAGATGAACTGATGTTCCTTCTAAATCAAATGCTCAGAGAGGTAATGGAGCTTGCATGGCACGACCAACCTCGTTCACACCTATCCAACAGTTGAGGACATTTCAGAGGTTTCTAACGCCCGAGCATTTGATCTTTGGATGTATGGATCGATCGATAGATGGATGGATGGATGAATGAATGGATGTTTGGTTGGATGAGTGAATGGATGGATAGATGAGTGAATGGATGTACGGTTGGGTGGATAGATGAGTGAATGGATATATGGTTGGATGGTTGGATATTTATCCACTTAGGTAAGATAGATGGATGGGTGGACGTTTGTGTCGAAAATAAACGTGCGTAAAGGGTTTTTGTGTCACTTCTTCAGACAAAGGCATCTGAAATGTCGGTTTGAAAATGTATTTTGACTCGAGAGAGCGTTTCCTCGACTCGAGAGTTTGAATAATTAGTTGGCCTTGCTTCGTTCGCTTAGAATGAATGTTTGTTTGAAAGTGACGTCAGCATCTAATATATTACCTCGTCATTAATTATTGTAATTTAGTAGAATTCTTGATAACATTAATTATTTATTAGTTAATTAAATGTCAACAGCATATTCTATTAACGAACAACACGTGATTGGAAGTGATTTCCAAGTCGTGTTTTCACTTATTCTCGTGAATGATTGATTATTCGAGAGAAGATGTCCAAATTAATTAGCGGAACCTCTTAACCGCCGTTAACCAAATTACTCTCCTTCTTTCATGTCGTGACATAAATCCACGAACGATCTTACGGGGATCTCAAGCTGAACATGGCGAGTTTTTAAAACGCTTTTCGCTTTTAATTCCCTCTCTCTCAACGGCCACAAGAGCGGCCTGTGGTCGGTGTGGTAGCGACACGAGAAGTCTGCCATCACTGTTAAGTGATGACTTCGCAACTTCTGTTTTCCTTGTGAAACAAAGAGTAATAATGGCTGCATGGAAAATAGCTCTTTGTAGATATTAGCAACTCCAGCAAATGTAAAAGTTTCCAAATAAAGATGGTGACGTTAGAATTTCTCGGCATAAAACTTTGAACATTCTGTGTCGACCCCTTAAAATCCCGTGTTCAATTATTCAAACCGAGGTGGTCGTGGCTGCTATTTGTAGTTGTCTTTTGACATTTTCAACAATTTTAATCCTAATTTTCGACCTGATGTTCACAGGTTTTTAAATATGAAATTTATTTTATTAAGTTTCTTTTTCAAGGTAATTAACATTTTAAAAAACTAATGCTGTTATTATTATTATTGATGTTGTTATTATTATTATTATTATTATTATTATTATTATTATTATTATTATTTATTGTTGTTGTTAATGTTATTGTGCTAATGTAAATTTATTAAATTAAATTAGTCTCTAACAAAGAATTGATAATTATCAAGTAATCCATCTTTGAAGGTAATTACTTTAATGCAACTACCACAACATTATGTTATAATGACGCCATCACTCCTTGTTGTTGTAGTCATTGTCGTCGCTGTTGTTGCTGTTGTTGTCAGTAAGGTGTCTATCAATAGGTATCACATTAGATATGACTTACATTCATATTACGTTCATATTTACAGGTAGCATGGCTCCACATAGTGGTGTGTGAACTAGAACTCTATGTGATCAATGTGTTCTGTATTTCATGACCGCATCTTTCTGTTACACCTGAGTGAACTCGAGTGAGCGATGGCATTGCAGACATTTCACAAGAGATTCCCTCGTTATTTTGGGCACTTCATGTCTGCAGCGCTGAGCTGTTCTACTTTTGACGTCTGAGAAATTTCTTTCGCTCCTAAATGACAGATAATTATTACTATCGTTATGATAATTCCGTTATTCTTCTTGCCGACATAATAATAAGTAATATAAAAATAATAATGATAATAATAATAATAATAATAATGTTATTAGATTTAAACAATCCTGTCTGTATTGGCTTGTTGCGGAAGGATATCAACATGTGTGGGGTCTAGGTGGCTCTAGAGCTTCCGCCAGATGATTTATCCGCGGGCATAAATTATCCATGGATATGAATAATTCATGACGATGAATAAATTATTATTGAGGAATATGTATTATTCATGAGTATTGATCGCTCCTGAGAACCCATAGGAGATTAGGAAGGAGATCGAGAAAAGTGTGGCCTAATCCTTTGTGTATCGAACTTGAACGAGCGTCGAATTTATTGCTTCTCCAGCTTTTTTCCATCTGCTCTTAAAATTAGAATGAAAAATATTCTACATTTTGACCCTTTTGATGATTGTGAAGGATTTTTTTAGACGCCTTAAAATTTATTTCCAATGAAATACAAAAATGACGAGGATGATGATGAGGAGGAGAGGGAAGGAGGGAGAGAATTTTGAGGATCAGGTTCTCAGAATTTGAAGATATTTTCGATTTAAAAATTTCGACCGAAACTGGCTTGGTCTACTGCAACCTGTGTTCTGGGTTCTCATGTCTCCGATGAGAAGTGCGAGTTTTGGTGTAGGGACTTGAATTTGAGTTGAGCGATGATGATAGTGATTGCAATGTTGTTGCTTGCATTGTCGAAGAATACGACGATGTTGATGTTATTGTTCTGGTGATAACATCATCACTTTGTCGATGACGATGACGATGATGATGATGACGATGATGATGATGACGATGATGATGATGATGACGATGATGATGATGATGATGACGACGATGATGATGATGATGATCGACTCTTCCTTAAAAACATCGTTGATGCTAATAATTCTCAATCGCGCGAATCCACTTGTCCCTCTAATTACATCACTACCATCCTCACACCATCACACGTGCTCTCACGATGCATCCTTTTTTAGGTTGCGAACCTTTCACCAACGGCACCATCAACTGTAACAACATCGCTGACATGAGAAGAAGCCCAGGGACGTGTAAACAGCCCAGCGAAGAACTGATGCTGTCAGTCGGCAGCCAAGGCAGCTCAGACACCGACAAGAGGAAAGTCATGCCGGGAGGACCAGTCCTTAGTTCCAGGGGGAAGGGCAGACCGGTGAAGTCAGCCCAGAATCCTTCGACCTCGTCAGGTTGCAAGCCTCTGATTCAGTGCTTCACGTGCCATAAGACCTTCAACAACTCCAGTGCCCTGGCGAAGCACAAGTTGATCCACAGTGACGACAGGAAGTACTCTTGTGCCATTTGTTCGAAATCCTTCAAGAGACAGGATCACCTGTGAGTTTAGTTCCTCTCTGAATCATTCCTTTCTCCTGTCTGCCAGTCTCTCGTTTTATTGGAGATGATTTTTCAGCTCTTTTGATGTGGATGGGTTTTGATCTTAAGACGGTCTTTGTTTTACTCCTGAGTTAAGAAAGAGGAAGGCAAATTAAGCTTGCATGACATGTGGTTGCCATTAGCAGCTCTTTATTCTTTTCTGCGTCGTCGTCCACTTGTTGAGGTGATCGCTTCAAATTGCTTCGTCAACTGCATAAAGCATACAGACGCGTACCTCAATGAATGAGTGTACAGGTAGGAAGGTAGAACATGACCTCACTTATAATGGTGATCATCGTAATTCCCCATCAACAACATCGTCGTCATCCTCACTGATGCGTGAGGTGATTATTTAATTTTGTAGTTTCTGCCAATTAGAGATTGCAGGAGGAAATGATTTATCAGCTTCTTCTTTGTTTTTCATTTTCCTCAAGCAACTCTGCAACTCAACCATTTGTCCTGTTCATGAACTCATCTTCTGATGAGGCTGTTACCTGACATTCGTGAACGTAATTCTCACCTGGAAGATGTTGAAAACACTATTAAAGCTATTTTTATTTTTTTATTTTCAAAGAAATATGTGTGTATTTATTGCATTGGTTGATTCTTACACGCCTGTAAAGGGATTGCTTTAAAAAACGTGGATTGATTAAAAAAAAAGTGGTTTGGCACACATTGATCTTATCAGATCTCGTTACAGATAGCATTAACTTATTGCATTTTTTCACTTTTACACGTCTGCGCATTTTGTGTTTTAATGAATTTCTCAATTTTTTAACGAAATGTCACAGGAAGAGTTTGTATCACATTTGCAGAGAAATTTCACCTCATGTCGTGGGCATGTTATTACAACTTTAAAATTCAATTTCTTGTGGGAAATTGAATCCTGTGAGTAGAAATTCTTTCAATCAAAATGAATTATTTGTTTGTTTTTTTTAAATAATTTTATTTCATATTTTATTTGCTATTCATTCGCCTTCCAGTTGTGATTACGTAAACTGTTGATTGTCACAAGCTTTCACTCGCAGTCAGGCCGTCCGAGGTACTGTAATGGTTTGAGTCAGTTCGTGTGACTGTTGTAAGCAGAACCGCGATCAGTTTATTAACTGTTATTAATTATATTAATAACTCATCAGTAATAATAATAATAATAATAAATTAATAATATTAACTCATCACACTTGGTCCAAAATGTCCGGCATTCGTACGACTGTACGACTGTGCTTGAAATCCAGAGATAACTTCACTCCTGACGTGACTTTTATCTGATCTCGCGTGCTGGTTTTTAATTCACTTTGAATGTGATACAATGTGCTCTTTAACCTTTCTTTCCTTTTGTCATTCAAGGTCAATTAGCTGCCTTCATTATCCTATTAATGAGTTAATCAATGTTCCCATTGACCTGTCAATTAGATAAATATTATTCTGGTTAACCTATCAACGAGACAATTATTATTCTAAGTTCCTGTCATCACCGACGTGAATTAATTTTGATCCAATATTTCTCTGAAAAAGTTTAAATGTATTATATTACTGTGTTTATGTTTCAGATTTCATCTTTACGTTTTCAAATCAATATGCGAATTTATGGACTGAAATAAATTATCCTCAATTTTTCACACAAACAAAAAAACCAGCAACCACAAAAAAGAAATCCTAGTCATATTTTTATCCAACAAAAACCCATGAGGACTTAATTTAAATTTATTCTGCAGACACGGACACATGTTAACGCACAGCGCCAAAAAGCCATACGAATGTTGCTTCGCCCGATGTGACAAGAGTTACTGTGACGTGAGGTCCTTAAGAAGGCACCACGAGAACCACCACTTCCAGCTGCTGGAAGGCAGTCAACGGGAATTTCCGCTGAATTCTGGAGATGGAAAGACCTTCGACCTTCGAGTTTCAAGGACACCAACCACTGGACCACTGGATTCAACCCCCTGGAGTTTGTGGAGCTTTTGTTATTTTTAGAGTTTCATCTTTCGCCGCCATGTTTTCGTTTTTGGACTTAATGGCGGTTGATGGAGATTTTCTTGAACTTTTGAAATTTTTAGTGGGTTGAATTTTAAATAAAATATTTTAAAATAATTTAATCATCTTCTAAGATGCTGACGCACGAGATAAAGTGTCAGTCTGTCATTTCTTACAGAATTGCAAACAACTTTTTCTCTTCAGCGAACCCAAACCTGTCAAGTGCTCGGTTTGCGGGAAGAGATTCCGTAACCTTCCCGCCCTGAATGGCCACATGCGTCTGCACGGAGGGTACATGAGACAGGTGCCCCTTGTTATCGCTTGTTGATCCACTTCACGCTTTCTTTCATATTTGGTCTTATTTTATAAAAACCTTTGTAATCGAAGCTAATGAATGCGTGTGAAAATCAATTGTTCTGAAGGTCGAAGAAAAATTGAGGCCAAAGATAGCTCGGAGATAAAATGTCTTGAAATGATGAGAAATTGCTTGTGAAGGCAGATACGGATGATTGCTTTTATGGAAAGATTAAAGTAAAGACTAAGGAGTCATGAATGGCAATGAAATTGAATGTGAAGCCATCAAGTGCTTGAAGGAGGAAATATTGAAAAATCAACACCATGTCTGAAAAACATTAACATAAGTTGTACTAACTTATTTATTTGTACCTTGGTTTCGGAGGGCTGTGTTGACCTTTCACGAGGGAGAAGTTCAATGAAATAATTACTTTTAATGAAATCAAAAGTCGGGCATTAAGATTGAAGTGCTCAAGAATGGAAATTCATGTATTTTGGAAGTTTAAGATCCATGTTGGAAATTCCTCGCGCCAAACTCTGTCTCCTGTTGAAATGTGGAACGAATTATTGACGATCGGTTGGATTCTGATCAATTGTTGACGTCATGAAAAGTTTGAAGGCAAAAAGAAATGAGGATTTGATTAATTTCGAGAATCTCCTAAATGTGGCACAACACGACATGTTGCTATCCACATTCAAGGTCACTTTGGATCGTTTGCCTGTTGTTGGTTATCAATAAAACATCTCAACTGACTGCTGAGCCAACTTCGAACACGACTCTGTAATGTTAATGTATTTTGTAATGTTAATGTGATTTGTAATGTTAATGTATTTTGTAATGTTAATGTGTTTTGTAATGTTAACGTGTTTTGTAATGTTAATGTATTTTGTAATGTTAATGTATTTTGGCGTGGTTGTACTTTATTATATTTAATTGACTTAATTATGAATAATTCTTTTCATTAATAATATATTATAATATTTACAAATTATACATTATTATTTTACTCACATTTATATTACACTTAATAATAATCACTATTATATTTAAATCATTACGTTTAAAAAGTATTATATTTAATAATTATTATTGCTAAATTATTACGTAAATGCAACTAAATAGTAACAATAACAAAAACTAATAATAGTTCATTTGAGTGCAGTCATTATTAAATCGACAAGACGTCCAACTAACTTTGATTGCAGTTAATTTGATCGTCGGATGAACAAGCCATGAAGTCATCAATTAGTTTTCGACAATTTCATTTTTATTTAAGAGATTTTTTCAACCTCGCAAAACCATAACTTCTTGTTGCCGTACGACAGCCATTTAGCATGCTTCCAAATGCTTCTCCGACAGGTGAAGTCCGAGGCGCCCGACGCATCGGACGTGGAAAAGGAAGCCATTTCAGAGTCTCTGGAAACTTCTTGCGCCAGTCTTTCCTCCGAGGATGCCAACGTGGATCAGCCAGGTGAGTCGATCATTTGTAATAACTTGTGATCTTAAAGTTGATCGCTCGAAATCATCATTCTTCTTAAAGATTATCTGAAGATGCTAAAGGATCAAACACTTTTACAACTTTTTAAAGATAAATGAGAAAACTTGAGAGCTATTTCATTTATCAATAAATTTTAATAATCATTTGTAATTATTCAGTAAATAATTGTTTATTTCTGTGGGAACATGGAGTAGTTTCTCAAATTCAAGTTCTTAAATTTTAAAATTGAATTAAACAAATAAAGTAAAATAACTAAAATTAATTAAATTACCACGTGGTTATATTACCACGAGTTAAATATTCAGTCCTCCGAGAATAGCATCTTTCGAGCAGCTCATGTAGTGACTCTCTTTGAAAATGAAAGTTCCAAATAAGAGCAAGTTTATGGCCTTGTTGTTGGTCCAAAGATATTTCTCCAGAAAACAAACTTAACTCTGGAATAAATACTTTCGCAGAGTTTATGGATTTCTCTTGCTTTCTTGATGCCTGCTTACATCACCGGCCGATGATGATGTACGTCACCGGCCGATGATGATGTGCGTCACAACCAAAATTAACCTGCCACGAATAGAAGAATAATTGGTTCAATTGTTATGATTACCTTCAAAAAAGGATATCCAACATTAACAACAATAATATATATAAATATATATTTATTGATGGCTCTGTAATATTTACACTCTTCATATTTTATCTATTTATGTTTTTATAACTATATTTATTTAATAAGTTATTACTATTGTTATAATTATTTGAGAAATATATAATAATTATTGTTATTATTATAATAAGTTTTTATGATTACATTCATATCCACAATTATAACTGTGAGACAGAAGAGGACAACAAGACCAACACTCGAACAGCTTGTTTGAGTCGCGTGCTTTCAACATTAAATTCTGCCCAACAAAAGAAATTAAGGAGATGTTGCAAATATAGCCATTCGTTTTTGTTTCAGTTCTATTGATGGTGCTGATGATGATAATGATGATGATGATGATGATGATGATGATGATGATGATGATGACGACGACGACGATGATGATGATGATGATGATGATGATGATGATGATGATGATGATCTCACCTTATGAAATGTCAATGAGATGCTCCTCC